>JARJDZ010007388.1:0-10509 GCA_030264555.1 Aleochara sp. GC000083
TTTGTAGCGATAAAAACGATATGAAATTCTTAAAATCGCTCGAGTTTTCAAAAATTTTCATATCTCCGAAACTAATGGACCGATTTGGATGATTCAAACGGTATTTATAGTATTTTGGCGAAAAAATAACATTGGTCATGGTCCCGAATCCCTGCGGGACTCGGGAGTACTCAAATTGCCAAACCTTCATAAATTTTTGTTCTGGGTAAAAAAATTCGTATCTCTGATATTACCAAACTGATTCAAGTGATCAAACGGTATTGATTTAGTCGAAAATACAACCTGCTCATTGCACTAACTAAAAAATTTCATATATTTCATAAGTATCGCTTCTAAGAAGAAATCAAGTGCAAATTTATCGCCTTGAACTTTGTATATATAGAACTGGCTTAGGAAACTTTTAGTTATTCTCAGTTTGCGTGGGATCTGAAGCAGTAAATATTGTCACTTCAGGAAGGGCTCATAAGAGTAGCACACACTTCCTCTCCCATCCCTGTATTTGATAGCGAATCCAGAAGAATATAGAATATGCGTTTGCATAGAGCCTCCTTCTTTCAGCACCACTCGCGCTCTCAATCTCAAGTTCAGCGTGCTTCAAGCTTCTTGAGGCCATTGTTCCTTGCATATAATGTGCTTAATACTCGTGAAAAAGTTTGCAAGTACCCGCCATACAGTACTCAACTGGATTAGTTATTTACACTCAAGTTTTATTAGTTCTTCTCGCATGCTTCAACTTCTTGAGAGAGGATTCATGGGTTTTGTGTTCGGATTTATAATTTTTATTGTCTTGTACTCGAGAAACATTTTTGCACCGTGTGTATTATTACAGAGAAATTGCAATCAACAAAAAATTCGTTTTGTAAGAATGAAGAAATTTTCACTTTCTGAATCGTTTGGATGTAATTTCATATCGGGGTACAAACAAGAAACAAAAAAGTGACCACGTGGCTTCAAACCTCATAAGCCAAGGTTATTTTTATGCACTTCCTCGCAAGGATAACGAATCCACTTGTGCTTTCCAGCGCTTCATATGAAACCCAATACATCATTAATGCATTAAGCACGAGCGCAATCTGAAGGAAGCATTTCCCATTTCTCTCCGGTTTTTCATCGCAACGCACGCGATATCGAATGACATCGATCGATACGACTAATCCATAGATAAAACATAACAAAACAAAAAATCCGATGAAGTCACCACCCGCAAGCCGCAACGCTAAGTAACGCAAAGTATAGCGAGGATGGAATTTGCGAACGGCGCGGCGTGNGCACGCGATATCGAATGACATCGATCGATGCGACTAATCCATAGATAAAACATAACAAAACAAAAAATCCGATGAAGTCACCACCCGCAAGCCGCAACGCTAAGTAACGCAAAGTATAGAGAGGATGGAATTTGCGAACGGCGCGGCGTGCGAACAATGCGGCTTGACGAAAATGTATGGGATACAAACGGGATCTTCCCGGTGGATCGTGATCGATGATCGCTCCTCGTCTTTTTTTTGCGCGGCGGGTTTTCCAAGCCCGTCGATTTCACTCACCGCACGATATCTTCAAACAACAACAAAAAAAAGAATTTCGTGCGCAATCTGTAATCTTAGATTTCGCTATCGCCGACCGTCCATCTTCTCCTCCTGTTGGATGGATGGAAGTTTGTGTGATGTGTTGTGTTTTCCATTATGAAATTGCTGTTTTTCTCTCGGGAGGCGGCACCAGCAAGTTTGTTTAATTTGATGAAAAACTTTGAGCGATTAATAATATATGCGAGAGGACGGACTCAACGAGTTGACGCTCGTATAGTTTGCGGAAAATGCGCAAAGAGTCCACCAGGAAAATAGGGGGATGTGAAAGGTAGTTAAATGTGCTGCACAATTACTGAATGTGAACGCGCGTTCATACGCGCTCTATGAGTAATTATATCAAAGTTTTAATTAGTTTTCCCCTATTTGGATGACGTCGAATAATTGTTAATTACTTTCGTTAATGGTTCATGTATTTTATAGTTAATTTCAAGTGCGGGTTGTATTGTGAAATGATCACCTTTGACCTATATTCATGCTCCTCTAGAGGCTTAGACATTTTCCTTATTAAATTACTGAGGTTTATTTCATTTTTTAGACATTTTCGTTATATAATTAGTTTTTGTTTTCCCTATATTTTTATGGAATTTAATCTCAGATAATTGCATTTTATATTATATATTCAGAAAATTATAAATCCTTATTGAAAGTTGAAAATAATATTATACCAGAAAAAGACAAGAAAATTTGCATTAATTATGCAAAATATCAGAATTTTCATCATTGATTACTTTCACATGCTTCTCTTAACTTCACGAATTCACTTCATATTTTTTATTTGCAAAAACACTCCAATAGATAAAGCACATTTTTCTATGAAGTAGTTTGCTGAAGTTTGTTGAAGTTGTATTACCCTTTAAATCCTTCATTTTTCACACGCATGCATACAACGATGAGAAACGAGAATAATAACAATTTTGTAGTACCAAGCTCTCGTCATGCACGCTCGGCGTTTTCCCGGTGAACGAGAGTGCACATCGAACAAGTGGAACCCATTGTACCGTGCACAAAATGCGAAAATGTCGGCAGCCATGATGAAGAGCGATAGTAAAATTGGTTTTCGACACTCCACCAGCAACCAAGCCCTTTAAACACACGCGCAATCTCCCATTATGGACGCATTATGACAATGCAGCGTGCAATTCAGCTCCGAATATGCAGAACACATGTAGAGATTTTCCCCAGCTATCACAGAGGATGGTTTGGTCTCTAATGTTGGTATGTAATAACAACGCAATCGCCCATAGAACGCCAGCATTAGTCGACATTATGTTAACATGATTCCAGTGCTTCTAAACTGTTGCAATTCTGTTGCAATTTCTCGAGTAATTTTCTCGGGAAAAATCAACCCATGAAAAGCATGTGAAAAAAATTTATAGTATCGGGAAAACTGCTCTAAATTGCGGTTTTAATTGTCGGAAAAATGGGGGTAGTTGTTGGTTTATGTGGATGAATGCTTTGGGTAATCTTCTATTTCAATTTTAAACGGATTACGCTCCAGCGAGTTATTCAATGCCATCCTGATGGTAACAGCTGGGATGGTATCCTGGAATTGTGCAGGAAATGGGGAAATATATTCGCAGCGTGAAAAGCACAATGGGAGGGTTTATTCGCAATTGTAAATGAAAAAATTTAAATTGTTTGTAGGGTTGATTGCGTAAACGTGGATGCTTGATTTTTTTTGTGATTTGCGCTCGTTATGCTTGCAGTTCAAATTAACACAACAATCAATTAAATTCTCTATTTTCCGGAAAAAAAATTTGGTATCTATTAAAATGCCCAAAAAAATTCGAAAATTTTAGTTTATTGGAAAATCAATGAAATTAAATTTTAAAATGACTTTTATCCTCTTTAAAACTTGAGGTGAATATTGGTAAATATTAATATCAAAGATTAAGCAATTGTAAATGAAAAATTAATCAATAAAAATTCTGTAATTTTTCAGAAAAAAATAATATAAAAAATTCTGGTAATAAATTTAGTATCAACCAATTTAAATGCTTGAAAAATTTGAAAAAATTAAGTTCCCAAAAAATCGATATAAATGATTTTTATCTTGGTTAAATTTTAAGGTGAAAATTCGCAAATATTAATCACAAAGCTTTTTCGTTTAAGCAACCCTTCCTCACACTGAAAATACCTTTCATACGAACACCCTAATAGAATAATCAGCGATAAAACATAATGGAAAATGGAAAAGCTCCACGGAATTAAATCATTTCGCCTCGCCAGGAGAAGATTCGTTAAAACCGCCCCGTTGGAATGGGGAGAGGAGTCCTATTTTCAAACAGATTCACGTTTTCCAATTAAGTTACACGTACCTACCCTCTTCCTGCCGGTTCACACGTTGCCGAAATATGCCCCGAATGTTATATTAGCAGAAAGATGATGTTCATGTTGGCGGCGCTCTCGCATACGTGTCGCATGCATAATGTACGCGTTCGGTCGTTCGTCGGCCATTCGGGATATTTGGCATTATTATCCCGATGAGCCGGTTGTTCGTGCCGGGCGAATTCGGGGATGGGTGGTGGGTGTCACACGAGTGAGATTGCCTTTCACGCCAACGCTATCAGCGCGAGCAGCGCATCTGAATAGTGCCCGTCTGGATGCTGTGGGGAAATAAGTGTTCGGTTCGTTGGAGAATTCGTTTCCCGTTGCTCCTGCCCCCACTCCCTCACTCTTCGCCAGCCATTCCTTGATGTCGATGATAGGAATGTAGGTTTTCGAGTCTTGTGTTTCATTTCGTGCGAAATATCAAATATAATGCGACGAAATTGAAATGGACCTCAAGTTTACAACTCTGTTTCGTCATGATTTATGTCATGACAAATTCAATTTCATTTTTGTTTTCCAAATTTAAAGAAGAAGAAAAAATTACAAATGAAGAATGCTCTCAAACTTCAATTTCTTGAGTGATGTAATTTTCTTAGATTTTCCTTCAAGGATAATACAAAAATATGAAAATATGAAATGAGTGGAATTATAATCCTTGAAATTAATTCCTTATTAAAAAGTTGTCCTGAAATACAAGGTAACAAGAAAAGTGAGATTTGAAAGAGTCAATTTAATTTCCGAGTTGACCTTTTCTTCATGATGGAAATTTATTTTCCCGACGAATCCTTCACAACCATATCAGTTCGTTTTTATCTCAAACGTCATGAACAACCCATCAAAAATGAAGATGTCTTCTCTTGAGTGATTATATTGCAATTAATGAAAATGCAAAATAAGAAATACCAAAAATATAAATTCGCAATCTTGGTAAACAGAAAACATTCCAGAAAAAACAGAGGCGAAAAATGGAATAAATTCCCTTATCTCCGGACGAGCGACGTTATCTCCCTTTATGATACGACAAAATTTCTCAGTTTTTCATGCCGAGATTTAAAATAAAGAGAAAAACTCTCAAGGAATGCATTTGGGATAAGGATAAAATAAGTCAACAAACCGCGTAAGAAATACAAGAAGTAAGGATGGACTCCAAGGAGTGATGTGGATAAGGAAGCAAAGAAAATACGCATCGCATTTGCATTGCTTTTCTAAGGTATTTCTTTCGTGCACGCATATAAACATCTCGGATTTTTGAGGGTACGAAAAAAAAAGTGCAAAAAGTTGGTGCTTCTTTAAGAGGCTTCCCTTTGAAATCTGAAATATTCTCATTTCAAATTCCCCGCAAATTTGTTTTCATGAGGAGACCCACATAAAATATTACCTTATTATACATCAAATAATATGTAAATTATAAGGATAAAGATAATTTTTTTCCTCGAGAGAAAAAGAAAAAAGTCGAGATTTTCAATTTTATCCAGGTAAATTTATACCTGGCGTGTAAATTATATTAGCAGTTAGAAGTCGCTATGAATTTCATGAATGATATCTTCATAAACAAAGCCATCCAGAAATCAAATTGCACGAATTAAAGCACTCGGAGGGAATCTTGAAAGTTGCTAAACGACATGCATATCATTGAATAACATATTAGAAATACGGCCTGCGGTGAAGACGCAATAATTTATAATCAGGCATCATACTCTCCGAGTTTGCACATTCTCCTCGACTCCATTTCACTTCATTTATATTCGCATGAAGCAGCAGGAATTCTTCCCGGGGAATGAATGCCTTTTTACCTTCGCGTGGCCTGAAGCTTCCATTAGACCTTCGTTTCCCATCAAGTTATTGAATTAATATGAGATTCCATCGGGTGGATTTCATTGTTTCTTCGCCTTGAAAATACATCTACCATGAAATACTTTGCAAATTTCCAAATGTAGAAACTCGTTAAACAAAAGAATTATCATTGAACGTTGAAATAAGTGAATCTTCAACATTCAAATTCAAACACGAAGATTTAATTAGTTTATTTGTATTTTGCCAAAGGCTAAAAACGACTTGAATTGATTAAATTTATTTGTGAATTAAGAGTAGAAATTTGCCGGTTTTAGGTCATATGTAGCATTGTAACTTGTAATCAAAGCCTTCAGGTTAGAACCCGTACATTTCTACTATTTGAATTGTACCCAAAGTTCAAGCTTTTATAATCCTTCAAACATTGCAAAGAAATAGCTGAATGGAACATCATCATTAGCGGAAAAGCCCAAAGGGCAACAACTGCGAAATGAACATGGCAAATATTGTATGTTTATCCCTCGTTAATTTTTTAAATGCGACCGAGAGTACCTACGAACGAGGCGAATCAATAAACCGGAAACATCCCGTCCACACATTCGCTGAAGTAGCCGGAAATGCCCGGTATGAAGCATTCAGGTATAATAAAGCCATCGATACCGAAAAAAAAAGATAAAGTTGTAACTTTACGAGGAAGGCGCGCGCGCATAATTTATTTACGTTGTTTTCCTGTTTGCTCGTTTGTTGTTCTTGCTATTTCCGCATGCTTGTTATTGTATACCCTCCAATATTTTGCCATTTATTTCGCGCAGTTCGTGCATTATTCATGCTTTGCACGCTCAATTCGTGTCCACTTTACTGATACACAAATACGAACGAATCAATGAACCTTCATGATAAACAGCAAAATTTCGCGAGATAATTATCATAATTGCAATGGATTTATTTTGATGTCACTTGGCGTGTGATTAATTTTCTTTTTGTTTTTTCCAGGTGCTCGATGATCAACTCCAATTTGCGATCTTCAATTCGGTGAGTGCACTTTTCATTTTCCCATGGACATGGAAATTAATGAATTGAACAATTCAAGTGTAAATGACTTCAGGCACTTCGAAAAATGAAAGTAATATTTCTTGGTAAATTTTAACGACTGATTTGTAAAGTGTCTGGAAATTCGAAATTAAGCATTTGGGGGAAAATGAAAGAGATCCGAAACATTTCGCAACCGGTTATTTATACCCATGGGTCGCATCCGAATGTTTTTATTTATATCCTGCATTTTCGGGCGCAAATTCATGCGGAAACACGGCTACGAGTATTCCGACGTACATGTTAATATTATTTATTTTTTCGCCGGATTTCATTCGAGATGCACGCACATATGAGATATGGCAGCAAGGGCGAACATTTGCGCGCAGAATTCGTATGAGTCTGAAGCTGGAGCGCCTTCCAGGAGGCAAATTCCCGGCACAACATAAATCATAGTCTTATCGGTCGTTGGGCGCTCGCTTTTCCCGGGAAGGTTTTCCTCACCATGGGCGCTTTTCACCACTCGGCGTCTTCGTCCTCGTCCTCCGAATGCACTCTCATTCTCGGGACACGTACGCGGATGCGCACCAAGAAACAAAAGTTTTTGTGTCCTTCCTGTGTCGAATGGAAAACAGGGAAATGCAAAAAATCCATTCCGAAACTTCTCTCGGATGGCAGCCTAGACAAATGTTTGTTGGCTCTGAGTTTAAGTTCGAGGAACTTTCCAGAAACTCCAGAATAGACATCGTTTTAATCTTCGTTATTCATGGCGTTTTTATTGTACTAGTTTATTAGAGTAGTTTTTCATCTTAGAGTGGACAAATCCCGTCTGGGATTTCATTCCAGAAATTTTTAAATTTCGTTCAGTACTACAATTTAGATCAAATCAGTCATCAAATCAATCTGATTTATTGAATTTGTATAAAATTTATCGACGACCTCGATATGATTTTATCAAATTCGATTTGTATCATTTTCCCGTATTGCTTTATTTATTGCGTTTTTATGAAGTGTCCCTTGCAGACAGTTAGTACTGGATTTCTTACCGTATTTTTTCTTTCGGGCCACCCTCGAGGCCATCGCAGCACCCTAAGCCGGTCGGTCTCCCGGTGGCGGTTTATAACCTCGTAAGAAAGGTCGTTTATAAGGTCGAAGTCGTTTATATCACGTCGTCGACGCCGCCGACGACGTTGCTGGCGATAGGAAAAGCTGGTGCTAAGCGATGATAACGAAATTAAATTTCTTGCGCTTACTCAAAACCAAAAGTCTACTATTAGGCAGATAGATCTTGCGTGCTGGTGCGGGGGCGGGAGAAAGTCACGAAGGCGGAAAAAATGATGTCTGGAAAAACAGGCGAGTGCAACTAACTCTACGTGCGAACGTGGTCGAGAAGAAAAACGGTTTAAGTTGAAATTTATTAGATGCGCCCAGGAATACTAACATAAATAACCAGGAGAGTTTTCAACAGGGGTACGATATAATTTTTGGCCCGTTCTCTTGCAAGAAGAATCAGATTTTAGTTAGTTGCAATAAAAACCTTCTAATGGAGTTGGAAACTAAGATAGACGATGTGAAAAAATCAGAGGTGTGATTTATTTCGAAATTTTAATTGAAAATTTGTTGGAACCTTTCTCGAAGTTCCCAGGATTTCCTGTTTTAAATTTATTCCGTTTCTTCTACAAGTTGATATTTCATATTGATCATCACAGAAATTCTTTAAGGATTTGTCGATGGTCGTGTTTCACTTGAAGTAATCTCTACTAAATTTCCAATCTTCCAATAAAACAACATCACTTCCGGGAATGATGTACCCCCCACTACTGTATTTTAATCAATAATCACCAGGAGGCTTCCGCCATTAAAACTTAATCTACTAAAATCCCCGTTGGGAAATTGATAAATTCAAGATCAAATCCCCAAGCGATTTAATTACACGTTGGTGCAAGAATAGTGGGACACAATGCGTAAATTATGTTGCATTTGGAAGTGAAATGACGAAAGACGCGACAGCTTCATGTATCTTCTGGCCCAGCTTTGTTCCGGAGACATGGAGCTGAACTTGGAGGTGCCCATCCACTTTGTCATTCCGCCGGCGAAACTAGCACATGAGCGAAGGACAATGTAGGGATGATATCCTGGAATTCTGGAACATGTGTATCCGCGTATTTACGATGGTCGTGTGTGATGTGGGAGTACATGGTGGTTGCATTGTGCGCCAATAGTGGGCGCAATTCGCTTCCCATCGGTTTTCCTGTCGAGCCGCGCAGACATTTTCCCAGCTAATTCATCCATCTATTCGTATCTAGCCGTTCTATTTATCTGCCCTATCTCACATTGTGCGAGCTGCCTCCTCCGCATCTTCGCGAAGCGTGTTATCAGCGGATTCGTGCACGCTTGACTAATCCGTCCATTATTAATCGCCGCAGACGAAGCTCGTATCTTTCTTGCCGTTGAACACGTCGAGCGTTACGTAATTGCCGTACAAGAGATAACACTACAGGACTTCCGGTTTGATATTAAAAACAATTCCATGATGAGACAATAAGATTCCGAAGTATCAGTAAGGAAATCCTTTTTATTGTTCTTGGTTCTTTATAACACTAGTTTCATAAAATCAGAAAAAATACATCCTGACAGGATATTCATTGTCTCAGCTGTTAATTAATTACAGCAACAATTAGAACCAAACAATAAACCTATTGATTAAATTACAATGAGCCAACCTTGTGATTCCATTTGCGAATTATTAAGGACCCACAACTTGAGTTATTATATTCAAGCCTCAGAAAACTAGGTTGCTATACAAGAAACAGGAACATGGAAACCAACGATGCTCAAATGATTTTGCACAAACAATGATAATATCGCGAAATTTCCATACATGAATGTACATAGTACGGCTATTAAAACATAGGATAATATTTGCATTATGTCATGTAAATTTTGCAGTTGTTTGCATTAGAGTGCCCGTTAACTATTATTATGTCAGTCTGA
This sequence comes from Aleochara sp. GC000083, assembly GCA_030264555.1. Classification (NCBI taxonomy): domain Eukaryota; kingdom Metazoa; phylum Arthropoda; class Insecta; order Coleoptera; family Staphylinidae; genus Aleochara; species Aleochara sp. GC000083. Next base: position 9,732 of record JARJDZ010007388.1, read on the forward strand.
AACAATGAAATCTAAATTTCCTAAAATTATTTAGACATCTGAAATTTTAGACATCTGTCACATCTGCAACAATTTCAACATGTAAAATTTTTCCACGAACTATAATATAGTAAGTTTCAATTTCCCGAAAGTAATTTGCACTTTTCAACTTATTCGATATTATTGTAATCCTTGGAACATATCGCGATTGATAGCAATCTTCCTCCCGATGACGATTGCAACTTGTCTATTGAATGGCGCACATCCGGCTCTCTTGGTTCCGTTTGTACAGACGCGTTGGATTTGTTATTCCACGAGAACGTTCCCAATCCGGGCTCAATTCGATGGAAACGAGCGAATCGATGGAATTGCTCGAAACATGCAGATATTGCGAACATTTCCGCCTGGAAAAATGCATATCTACTCCTATCTCCTAGTTCAATACGGACTCCAATTTTAGTTTTCACTCTGTGTTTCACATCTACGATTTCATGTGAATCCCCTTTTTACGATAGCATTAACTTATTGGATGGTAAACGCTTACAGATCAATAAAGACTCACTTAAAAAGTTATGAGATTTTGGAAAAATTATGCGTGATTTCTTTGAAGTCTCGCCGTTTTATTTTATCGTCAGGTTGTAATATCCGAGGAAATTCAGAAAAGATGATGAAAGCACAAATACGAAAAAGATGAGCTTTAATAAAACTGATTCCTATGATCTTTTTTCTTTGTTAAGAGGATTTTTCCGTTTCTCTTGTGTTCTTGGTCTCTGGAGGAAACTATAAAACAATGATATTG
>JARJDZ010007389.1:0-15437 GCA_030264555.1 Aleochara sp. GC000083
CCGGGCTCGCGCTTATCTCCATAATACGTTTACGGTTTTACGAGGGATTAAACTCGAATGTAGCCGCCATGTTCATACGTGCGCGCATCACGAATGCGTTAGTTTATTATAATTGTCGGGGGCAGCATCAGCAGCGCGTCTACGTATCCCGGGGATAAATCCGGGCATCCAGGAATGGTAAACACGAACGCGGAGGCGAGAAGGACCAAAACCGATATCAATCAGTCAGGGATTAAACATAAAGCCTTGTACAACCAGTCGAACTGCCATTAGTGGTACTTGATACTTGTACATGTCAGATGAGGATTCCCAGGATAATGCGACATTTTTATTTGTGATATCGAATGATAGCGATGTATTAATGAACATCTAGTTGAAGGGTATATCTTGCGATCAAAATTAATTTTTTATGAATTTCCTATTCGAAAAAACCGAAAATTGTTGTGGAAATACATAGGATATTTTCAGAATTTGAATTGAAAGTTAGATTTGAAATTTTAATTAAAATAAATGTGAAATTCTATGATCCAATCAGCAACATTTTCATATTATACTGCAAATACCGAATGAAAAAGATAATTAAATCTTTATTATCGAGTTTTATTGACAATGTCATGAAATGCCAATAATAAAAAGCGCAATAAAATACTAATTGAAAATTCTCGAAAATATAAACCGTCATTCAACCCATTCGCTTTTTAATATTTGATGTATTTCCCTCGCGCGCTAATGAATGAAATAAGAAAATAGGGAAAACAGCAAAAAGTCATTAGGAAAACTCGTCGCGCAAAAAAGTTAAGCCTCAAGTAAATACAATGCGCCCGTAAACTTTGCAAAATACAACGACCTGCAGCATGAAGAATTATGCAGCGAGGAGTGAAAGAGAAAAATTAACGAAGAAAAATACGTACACACAATTAATTCATGAAAATATTCGCGCCCGAACGCAGAAACGTTTGGGGGGAAAACGCTTGGTTTACTTTGGACCACTACTACCTTGACGTTTGGGGAAAAAGGGCACGAATGGCTGTTAACACTTTGCTAACGATGACGCTTCGAGGAAAAAGCTTTTTCTACGTCGTTCAATACTAATTGTACGAGCTTCGAGTTAATGCAAGCCGGCGTTAATCTTGAACGAGTCGTCCCCCATTCGCAGAGTGCACAAGCAATTGATTGATTTCCGGTCATGATTTCGTCGCGTTTTCCATCTTGGGTTGGGTAATTTTTTGTATGGGAAATTTCCATTTTAGGGGAGTGGTTCTGGTTTCTTTGGAAGGTCTTAATTCTGGGTTCTAGAAAAAAAGTTGTTCCAGAAGGAAGCTTTCAAAAATATTTGGTCCAAAGGCAAGGTTCCTAAGAATGATAAGGTTTAGTAACAACCTTAAAGTCATTAGCTTATATTTGGTCAACCAGGTTTCTTTTTTGAAGATATTTGGATATCATCTTCTATGATCAACTGGGTCTTCTTCAAATTAGCAGTCAAAGACCTTGAAACTTTTACTCAAAGATTTCAGAAGCCAGGTTGGAAATATAATGAAAGTATCGTAAAGTGAAGATTCCATTTCTGGAACTCGAATTTGAGTTTAACGAAATTTTATTTCTAGGGGATTCTCCCAGTGCACGCAATGTTAATTAAAATCAGTTTTTACCCCTCTGGTACTGCCATTATAATAATTAATTAACTGCGAAACTCGCGCAGCTAGAAAAGAAATAAGTTAATAAGGAAATCAGTCAGTTGAAGATGTTCTCGACTCAAATGGCTTATGAAATTCGACTTCGAGTTGTCGCGTCGGGGGCGTTGAAGTGAAGCAAACGAGGTCGTTAGTTAAAACGCCAAAGCTCACGCCATTGTTTAATCTTATTGCCGACGACGAGGAAGCAGGAATCAATGCGAGGCGACATCATTCAATAACGTAAAGTGTATAATATAAAACGATCATCGGGCTGGAATTGTGAGTGAAAGCTCGCAGTTCGTTTCCGGACGAGTAAATTCATTAAAACTTGGAAGTCTTGAATCTTGGGGTGTCAGAATGATTTGTTTGGATTTGATGGCGTCTTTTCTGCAGGAAGCTGCGTTAATGGGTGGGATGTCATAACTAATAAGTTCTGAATCTTCAAAAAGAGTATAGAGGAGAAATTACTAAAGGTGAAAATAGTAGTTGAAAATGATATTATGAAAATGGGATGTTTTCTGAAAAAATTCAAATGAAATTTGTTGAAGGGATATCCTTTTTAGTAAGCCCACTGTGGATAGTCTTGCAGATTTTGATTTCTTTCAAATTGCTAAAATTGAAACAATATTGTGTGATGAAGATATCCAGATGATCTTAAGTAAACCTTGTTTCATATGAGGGTCTTCTGTGAAAGGTCACAAGGGAAAGTTGAAAGTTTACAAAATTATCCCGACAATTTAACCTATCAGTGGAAAATGTCTGGAGGCCGTTTTTAAACGAAGCATAACAAGTTCCCCAAAGCCTGGAAATTTGTCGTAGCTCGAAGGTTCAAGTAGCATGAAACCCCAAAAGATGAAACAAAAAATGACCCAACTCTAATGTCATTTTTTCAACCCATATCCCATGCAGGCAAATCCCCGAACGCTTCAAGCCCATCCAACTCTTTCAGCGCATCAAAATGTTTGAAAACTTGAAGCGAAGCGAGGATATTTGATATAATATCAGCGTCATGTGCGCAAGTGAAAGGGGAAAATTGTGATGTAAATGGCGACGTCCTGAGGGATAGATGATATAGTAGAGCTGGACCAGCGACATCACAATTGGATTGTTGGGTCTGGTCGGGAGGAATCGGTCTCCTCTGAGTTGAGGAGCGAAAACGATGAAGGAGCTGCTGAACCAACGACACCGCAAAGAAAATGCGAATATCCTCACATATACATTCCCAAATCCCAAGCCCAACCATGGAGCAAGGACCTCCTACGAGATGAGCGATTCTGATTCGACCCACCTTTCTCGTTCGTTCGACAAATCTTGATAAATATAACGCGCAAAAAGTACAACCGACCCTATTATATTTTTCACGACTCACGGGATCTCGACGGGAGTGGGTGTCGTCCTTGTCAGGGTTCTTGTCATCCAGACCCGCACGAATCGCGCACAAAGGTAAAGAAAGCTTCCCCAGATTGAGCTATATCTGATCTTATTATAAAAAGTAAATTTGTTGAGGACACCAAGCACCGGATGCTGTTGTTGGAAGGCACTCAGAAGGGATCTTTTCGTTTACCATAGTTGAAATCGAAAAAAACGATCAAAATACCATGGGTTGATGACTTGTCTGAATTATTAACGAAAAACATTCCGATAAGGGACGATTTTGGGATTGTTTAATTATTCATTTCCTTGAGAGGTTCCCGAAAACATGACTCTTCAAGGATACCAAAAATCTCCATTATAGATCACGGGGATTCCCCTTTTAATGGTACTATAATGGAATGCTTTATGTAGATAATCAAGTTTATCGTATTTTTTGTTACTGAAGATAAATTTCCATTAAATTCCCATCAATCTTATATTTCCCTATTTGGTCCATAACACCTCCAAGGATAATTCGTGAAGATATCCAAAAACCTTTCTACCATAGATAAAATATCACAAGATTAAATAATTCTAGTAGTCCCCCAATAAAAAATTCAATTACTCCCTTGCAAATTGCACAAGTGCTAAAATGAAATCGAGCAGAAGAAAATAGTCCTAATAAGTCTCACCCAGATATTTGGCAATTCCTCTGCAGGATGTCTCGAAGATGGAGTAAACACGACGAGCAACAAGAATCAGCTCAAGGCAGGAAGATACTGACCGTTTGAACCTTATTTATGCACGGTGCTAGAAGTTTTATTCTCATTTTGAAGCAAATGTAGCAGAGATAAACTCGCCGAATTTATTCGCTTGCACATATTTACTTGACGCTGGTTTCGGCAGCAGTTTTATATCGTGCTGCCATGTTATATTCATGGACGCACCATGGCGTTTCGAGATAAATCGCGCCGAGCCGGAAATGAGTAAATTGTGTTCGATGATATATAGAAATGGTGCTGATTTATAACGTTGTCGATGCTCTGCCATGTTTTGCGAATCGTTTAGATGTTTAGTTGCAAACTAAAATTCGCTTTAGCGCTTTTTAAATAAACGTACCGAATGTGAGTTGTAAATTCGTGCGATAAAAACGTTTTATGTTGAAGGCGGATAAAATTCTACGAAATCTTGATTTTACAAAATCTACCAAATTTTAATTTTTTTTAGATTACTTACTTGGAAGATTTGAGGTGCCATCATTCCAAAAAGATGCTGGTTATAGATCATCTGGATCTGATTATTTTCAGGACTTAAAGATCTATCAAATGATACTTTTGATCGTTCATATTTAAATACCAAAATTTTCGAATGGCGAATTTGCAAAAATGGATCAAAATTTTTACCTGAGAAAATTCTGTTGCCCCTTTGTAAATGGTAATTTGATAGTCACTCACCTGAAACGATAAAAATACAAAATCAAAAAAATGTCACATGTTAGAATAAGGAAAAGTTACGATGTGAAATAACCAAGAATTTTGAGTGCGTTAATAAAATATGCATAATTTGAAGCAGTCGCGACCACCACTTGCCCACAGCAATTTAAAGTACCTTAAAGGACCTCCTTAAAGACGTGTTTGTGTGAAATTTATAGCGACCGCAGCTGTACTTAAGTAGATCCAATTTTCGGTTCCGAAAACACCAAACCCAGCAAGCAGACCACTCCAGAATTTCCATGCATACACAAAACCCACCCATCTTCAACTCTCCTTATCCTCCTCGCTTTCAGTCATCCCACTCAATTGAATTAATTTCTAATTCCGGCCATAAAATAAATCAAGCGTTTAAAATAAATAAATCCACTGTCGCTCGCATCAGTGCATTTTAATATGATATAAAGCAACGCACATAATGTCATTGTTTTGCTTGATGCATAATTAAAATAGTTTTCCAAAATAATATGCCCGTCAGTAAAACTTTGAGCTTTCGTAGAATAAAGGACGTTGTTATAAAATGGGCTCTGGCATCAAATTAAACCCGATTCTAAAGCGGAATTAAAAAGTTGCAGAAAAGGGCGGCCACATTCACTAAACACTCAGCGGGAGAGAAAAATCTCATAACATCAGCTTTCAGAATGCTCGCGCGAATTTATTAAATGTATCATAAAAGATTCATATAACCTGGGCTAAACACAGCAGATAAACAAAACAACCCGAATGAATCTTTGCAGCAGCGGAAAACAACCGTCGACCATTTTCATGCGCAACTTTCATTTTGATATCCCAGAGACGGGAAAACTGCAGTTTCATATCGAGCGTGAAAACTCACGCCGAGCTTCCCAGAAATTTTCTGTGGTTGCCGCTTCACCCACATTCGCAAAACGAAGAATGTCCGCTTTCCAACTAAACTAATTAAATGCGAATGTATCAAATTGGGTTTTTATTTGTTTCAAACTTTTCGGGCGGCACATTGTTCCGCGAAAACTGAAAAATGTATTTCAACTATGTTGAAGTACAAAAAGTATGGGACAATCGATGCTGGATGGAACCAGGCGAGCCATCTACAAACTTTGGCGAGAAGCACGGAAACAAGTTGCACTCAAATAACGAGCTCCGCACGTCGACTTTCGAGCTCGTTCACAGAATCGACGAATGATGGCGCACGCGATCAATGTGGCTTGAATCTTCTACAAAGCTTCGTTTTATTTAGCTTTTCAATAGCAAGATCAAGGATGTTAATCTGAGATATCTCTGTTTGTTGTTGATTACATTTGGATTCATCATTTTTATGATTGAGTTTGTTCAGATAGGTGACTAAAATCAAATACACAGCGTGCGACTCAAGGGGGACATCGATTAAGGGGCGATGGGACACTTTGGAGGATAAAAATCAAATTGTTCGTTTAATGTCGGGTTTTCGATATTTGCGAAGAGAAGGCTCTTTCCAAGACATCCTGACACCCGCATCATCGTAGGTCAAGTATTTTGGCCAGTCCAAGGCGACAAAATTTAGAAAACCCTATACTGATGCCTTATATGAGTTAATGTGGACAATTATCTACCCTGATGTACCCAAAATTTTTACTTCCCACAAATAAGGTGAATTTGAACTTGATAGTAGAAGATATAAGATACAGAGAAGATGGGACACTATGGGGGGATAAAAATCAAATCATTCAATTAACGCCGCGTTTTCGACCCATAGTTAGAGAAGCCTGTTTCCAACATATCCTGACACCGCCATGTTCGTAGGTCAAATACTTTCGCCAGTCCAAGCCGAGAAAGTTCAGAAACACAGCCCTAGAGTGTCCCCCTTAAGCGGAATCTACTGTATCAGTAAAGTTTGCAGCCGATAGTCATGTGCCAATCGATGAGGCATACACGTATGACAACATTTATTCGCATGAGCCATCGATCAAAAGGAGCGCTTTGTAATTGACGCGCGGGCAAATAATGCTTCCGATGCGAAATTATCAACGAAAAAAGAAAAAAAAAACAACAGATAACACAAAAAGGCTGCGCTTTTGTGTCAGCCCCGCTGATGTTTATCGCTTCGCAAATTGCACCCTTTGATTCAATTTCGGCGCACATCCACTCTAATGCCTCCTCTGCCTGCATCTCTTCCGCCACCGGCAAAAATTGATGCGTCGATCGATTTGATTCGAAATGTGCATCGCATCGCATTACAAATGCGCACTGATATCAATCATGCAAGAGTGGTTCCAATTAAAAGATTCCACTCTAATATTCAACTCAATCATCGTGTCATTGGGTACATTATGTGAAGAAGTGAAACTAGTGACCTGTGGGGTTATAGTGGAAACTTTCAAAAATGACAGTCCAACCGGAAGTTGGTTAATGGATTATGCCCTCGGGAAAGTTCATTCAATCCGGGAAAATGAATAAAAAGAAGGTTCCAAATTGGGTCTAGGCTTGTACTGTACAAAGGTTCCAGCTGAAGTACGTTTACATTCGGAAACAGGAAACATCTACTTGTTTATGGTGATGATTCAAGTGTCTTCAACATCTCTAATTCCTCGAGATGTTTCTATTCTAAGATTAGAATCCAAAGAAAAAGAACATTCCTGAATTGGACCAAGAAAATTCCTCATTTGAAGACTACCAATCAATGATTTCTTCCATACTCTAGAAACCACTGACCTAGAACAGACTTTCCGAACCTTTTTGGCCATGAAACACTTTAAAATTTCAGAAAATCCTCAATCTCCAACAGAGAACATGCTTCTACTAGAGTGCAACTTCATGATTCTTTCAAAAAACTCCAGTGGCCTTCGTAAATAATCAAAAACCCTCGAGAGAAGCAATGCGTCTTCAGTCCCAGCCCCCAGAGTGCAGATCAGTAAAACAATTAATTTTTAATTGATTGCCTTGAACGCAGCACAAGGCGAGAAACGAGAAATCAATGGCGCATATTCTATAACTGTTACAGAGGAAAATCAGCATGACGGCTGTAAAATATCAGAAGCGATTTAATGCAATTTTCCCCACAGCTTGAAGAAAGTTATTGAAATTTCCGCGGCACTCGACGTGCCATATGGGAACGGCCGAAAAGGTGCTTTATGTGGGAACAACTCCTAAATTCAGATTAAAGAAAACTTTTCGACCGTGAACCGACGCGCAATTGAATTTCGAAGTGGGTAGAGGTAACGCGGAAGTGGAAAAAGTTGCCAACTTCTTGGTGGGAATATACATTTCTTTCAAATATGCCAACCATTTCTTCAAACCACGATGGCAGAAAGGCCAAAACTTTGCTTGTTTGATTCATTGGTTCAAGACTTTCATCAAAGTGAACCCTCGGTTATGATAACGTCGTTTTGTAAGGGTGTTCAAGATGACCCATTTTGGCGATGAGGAAATCAAATCCTATTTTCTTATTGGAACCATAAGGTCAAAGGTTCTAGTCCTGTCTAAAGCTTCTGGAATTGTTAAACCAGTAACAGGGGATTCCCAAAGATGAGGTCCATATGAGATAACATTTCTATTTCTAGAATGTGGATTAATTTATAGGACTGCTAATTTAAAGTTATGAATACTAAGGACTACGAAGCGAAATCGGGATAACTAAGCTGCAATTCCGAGGGAAATCCAACGATGCTACTCATGCGGAATAGAAGAAATTTTAATATTTCATATTTTAGTGGCGCTGCAGAGCGAGTATGGTGTTTTCTAGTGGGATCAACAAGTTTAGTGCGCGCCGGATGAGAAAATGCCCACTTGAGGAAGCCGAGACGCGTGCATGTTGCTTGCCTTGTACATTGCTCCCTGACATTAAAACTTTGCATTATAAATGTCTTTACTTATAGTTTAATGCCACACATAGTCGAGTGGGTTTATTTACGCCACTTATCATCTTCAAAATATTACCTCGTTTCGGAGAGTGGACCAGCAAACAAAGCAGTACCAAACCAAACCAGGGCACAATTTGTTCAAAAACTAGTACTATTCTTTAATTTACAAAGTTTTCTCGTTAGAACCTGAGAAGCTGACAGACGAAAACCAACCAAATAAGTAGCATGCCCAGAGTTCAGGTTCAACAAGCTGCAAATAGATTGGAGGGCATTACACCCTTTTGGGCTGAACATGGAGTGTGTGATTTGAAGTAAATCACAACACTCGTCGCTGTTCAATTTGCATCAAATACAATTCTCCTTCACATTGACTCTTTTATGTGCACTTGAACCTCGTTGCGTGCACATTAATCGCCTGGAACCCTCCACCATTAAAACGAGAGCCCAGGAAGCGTGCGTATCGCCCGCATCTATTTAAAGCAAGCCCCACGAAGATTCCGAGTCACGTTGACTACATACGAAGGGTGGCTTGATGTAAGGGACTATGTCCTAGCAACACTACTACTGTTCAGGAAGAAGTCTGGAAATGGCTACCTTGGTTAGTACCATGGTTCTAGATAATAGGCTGAAGGCTGGGGAGTGTGACCATAGGACCATGGAACCATAAGTATGATAGTTAGAGGTGCCCTCATCAACCAGAAAGGCGATGTTCCTTGGTTAATGGGGTGTTATAGAATTGGAACCTAAACTACAAAGATTCTGTCTGTAAATCTAAACACAAATTAGATTAATCCGGAAAATTGGGTGTCTACAAAAAGAGCTGTACGAAAGTGTACTACCAGATCGTTCCACCCACACATCCCTCGTCGGGGTTGGAAGCGCAGGGAGCAAGGTTAGAAGTGGGTGCTCCTTGCACCAAGTGCGAGAACATCAAACGGTTCGCGTCCTCGTGCTCATGAAAGCAATTTGAGTTGCCGGAGCAAAAGCCGTACAAGTCTGCAGCTACTACTGCTGCTGGTGCTGTTGGATCGAGGGCACGAGCCAAACGACGTACGAAAAGAACGATGTGATGTTGGGTGCGGGCCCCCGAGATGATTATTGTCGATGATGTGCACCGAATAAGTGTGGGTTAAATTAGATTTGATGGATATCGAAATGATGGCATGAGCATACGCGCCGGCAAAATGCTCAAGTGTCCTCCAATTGCAACGAGCAGCGTCGTTAGATGGCTGCATCATCAGATCGTGAGTTATATGCGAAGCTTGTCACATGTGAACGAATTGAACGAGAGAAAGATGTACGAGTGGACATGATGTCTGCAGAGGAATAACATAAAGATTGTGTTTTATTTTTCTTAGAGACCACTTTTATGTGGAAGAATTCTGGGAGTAGCTTGTACAGTGGGATACACTGAGTGGTCCTAAAAGTTGATGGTCAAATCTGCTAAGGGGCTTTGAAGGGCGAGGACCTAAAAGGGTCCAGATGGTCACCTTAGGACCAGACTCTGTTCGAGGTCAGATCTTTAGGAACTTGATTTATTCAAGATAACCAGAGTGCCTACAAGGTACTAGGCTTTTCAGAAGGATCTAAGACCAAAAACAAAGGTGGGAACTTTGCCCTAGATGAGAAGGTTACAGAAGGTTACCATGGTTCTAGATTTTGGAACAGAATGGAGTTACTAACTCCTCCGAAGCCCCCGAAACCTCTTCCACTTTCCAATAAGCCCAGATCCAATTTGGACCTTAGTCTTACAGAAAACAATATCAATAGAAGGCAGTGTCCAAGAAATCTTGAAAGTGTTTAGTGTTTCCCCCATTTCAAATAGCTATCATTCTTTGTACCAAGAAGATATAACCTATCAAATCCAGACTTCAAACAAAAAGGCCCCTTCATTTTAGCACATTGAGGTGATTCAAAGCAAACCAAAACAGACCCCCTTGTTTGATTGCATACAGGCTCGTAAACAAAGCGTTATTGCACCATAATGAGATAGATAATTACATCGCAAATGCGGGATAATGCGCGTTTTGGAACCATAAAGGATCCACTTCCTGCATTACCCTTGCTTGCACAATTCTCTTAAATGCAATGCACCAAAATGGTGAATATTACGCAACTTAAGTGGCTTTACATGGAACTGCACCATACACTAATGTTGTTTACGTTCAATAAGGGGCACAATGATTAAATCGACGCTTCTAAAGGCTTTAAACAGTTCCGAAAATAGTTTTCCTAGTTTTTCCATAATGGGGATACTACAGAAACACCTAATTTCATGAATTGATGTTAAAATTATTTATGTTTGTAATTCAAGGATATTTCATTGAAATCACTGCAATATTGGAAAATTATGATGAATCAATCGGAATGTCAGTCCTGAAGTGTGCAATGAAATTTATTGCGTCCCGTTTGTTTATTGGTATTTGAACAACGCCTCTGATTGCGGTAATTTAATACCAATTAATTATCAATTATTGATGTTTCTAGGCGAATACCAATCAAAACTTTAGCAAACTAGTACTGCTTTGATTTCACAACCCAAGAGTTTCATTTCGAACCCAGTTTGAGTACAACAAACTATAAACAATGCAACTCCAATTGTTTGTCATAAATCATGGCAATAAAAAGACTAAGAAAGAAGCTCTAGAATTCTTGGAAGTCTAAGGAACACCAATTAACTCAATTAAACTTGAATTGAACAAGACTGAAACCCAAAATGAAATACCATGTTTGTTAAGATTCTTGTACCAAACAACGAGGTGAATGCACTAGTAGTAAAAACATGACATCGTTGACAATTAAACTTGTTAATAAGTCAAATTTTTATCTTTTCATGTCTAATTGCTGAATTCCTGATTAGTAACTTTAGATAACAAAGATACCCGGTGTTCTTTCTGTGGTTTTGGTGACAAAATGGAAATCAATGCGATTGCAGGAATTGTAACCAAGAGGCTCTTAGATACGAGGAACACTGCCTTTTGTTCCCGCTGGTATTAAGCACACAATTAGCGACAATGGTGGCAATGTACGCTCGCAACGTTAATGGATTAAAGCTACGTGTCTCGTGACACACCGCGAAATCCGCCCACAACATTCTATCACTTTGTCACGCGTTTATCCGTTTCATTCATCAGCGTTCACTTTGTCTGCGCGAGCTCGTTGTACGCAATTTACTCTCGGTATTGTTTCTGTCGAAGTGCGCCATTATCAATTTGAATGAGCCGTGTTGGCCAGGTGCAGATGGCAAGCATGAGAGATCTTGTCAACAGAACGTGTATTCGCAGCGATTTGTGTCATCAAATGTTTGTGACTCATCAAAATTTCATATTAATGTCATTTGATTTGCTGCGTTTTATCAAAACACTAATGTGTTTTACTAACGTGGTTAAAACAGGGGACTTACAACGCCTTAGGCTGAAATTTTGGAGAGTAGTCAAGTTTTTTCAGAAAGTATAAAGTCTAGAAACCTAGTAGTCTTGTCCTGTAGTCTTGTAGTCTAATAGTCTTGCAGTCTTGTAGTCTAGTAGCTTGTAGTCTGTAGTCTTGTAGTCTAGTAGTCTTGAAGTCTTGAAGTCTTGAAGTCTTGAAGTCTTGAAGTCTAGTAGTTTGTAGTCTAGTAGTTTGTAGTCTAGTAGCTTGTAGTCTAGTAGCTTGTAGTCTAGTAGTCTTGTAGTCCTGTACTCTTGTGGTCTAGTAGTCTTATAGCGTGATGGTCTAATAGTCTTGTTAGTCTTTTGTAACCTAAGTCTGATAGTTTAATAATCTACCATTCATAGAATATTGGAACCTAGTCTTAAGCCAAGTATAAAACAGGAGTTACCACAGCTCCTTCAGAGTATCCAAAATTTGCTACTCCTCTTCAAATTTTGTAGTAACCTTAACTGGTCTACTTTTGAAACCTTTTTGAAAGTTCTAAGGAGTGACAGCAAACAGTACTGAAATTCTGTACTGTCATGAACGTGTTTGTACGGTTCTAAAATATACGATGTGCGATTATCCTTGTGATATGCGTGTCGAGCTTGGGTACTGTCAGGATCGAACGCCTCCTACAAAACCACCCACGTATATGGGCGTTTGTCTCATGTTTCCTACTCATCTTAATTCAACTCCTCCTCGCGAAGGATTTATCTGCTGCAGATGTGACTGCTGCTGCCGGCGATTACTTTGTGTTCAACGTCTTGGATTTCGTTGTTGGTTGGGCGTAAGCCCCGTTGCGCGAATATTCTGTGCGGACGCAAATCCGATGTTTGCTATGTACACTGGTTGTTTTGGCCAACTTTTCCCGTTTCGAATATAATTTCGAGTTTTGTTTGTATCTCCTAACTGCAATTTATGATTGCTTACTCTTATCTCTAACTGTAGAGTTCAAATTCTTTGGTTATGTCGTTATAGGGTGTTTTAGAAGGTGTACTGAAGGTGCACCTTTGAAAGAACCTCAGGGTTTCCCTGGGTTCATCTGTCCAATGTTGGGACAATGTGACCGCATGTTTTTAGAAATCAGGGATACACCTGACCTCTGCCAATTTTACAGAAACATCTGTATTCCACTTTAGTACCCCAAATCCCTTATCCTAATTTAAAAAAGATGATTGTATACCTTATTGAACCAGTAGATTAAATTTCGTATCGACGTATCCACCGTTCGTCCTTCCTTCCTTACTGCTAACAGCTACTACTCGAACTTCTATGGGAACTGGACAGCACCTCTTCAGATTGGAAGATTCAGGTTCAGGGATTTTGCTCTTGGAAAATATCACTACCTATAATAACCAAATAAATAAACTCATTGAGGTCTCAATCCGAGGACCCTGAATGGGAAAGGAAATCTTATACGCGACCTGTAGTAACATCAACAATCCACAGATGTCAATTTCCCGGCTTGAAGGTTCGGCACTTTTTCAACCATCTTTATCGGCAGGTAACTCCAACAATTATTTATTCCGCCGAGTCAGTTTCGATCATCGCGCATCCGAAAAGATCTGTAAACAACATGGAGCAGGCTTTCAGTTTCAGCAGTTTGCGATGGGTATAGGGCACTAAATCATCATGGAAAGCCGATTACTATCGTGCATCCGATACGCAAATTGAAAACACGCTTTCAGTCCGGTGTATTTACAAAGTCCAGTTGGGGCAAACATAATCTGAATCAGCGAACCCTGATGCGTTTAGTTTACGATGCAAAAGCGACCCGTGTAATATGTTTGCATCAGATCTGGTGATTAGTTCGCTTTAACTGATGACATATAAATGCAATGGCGAATTCTGCCACTTTCAGGAATATCAATTTACGCCCTTTTGGGCGAAATAAACACATGGAATGTAAATATTTCGAGGAAACAGAAGATGTCCTCAAATGACAACTACTACCTTAACACCTTGATGAAGACAGGGGAAGGAGTTCGTGAAGTTGTCAAGTAATAAAATTAATTAATCGAGCGACGAGTGTCTTATTAACACGAAATTAAATTTCGGCCCATCCAATATTGCTGTGTCATAATTTGGCACTACTCCTCGCAATTACCTTCAGAAGACGTAATCACACAATAGTCGTAATAATAATAATGCGCTGACACGAACGAGAAAATGGTTGGTTGGTTGGTTGGCAGACAACACCAACCACTTGAAACGGGAAACCCCAATAGGATTCAGCATCCCTTCGAACATTATGATTGACGTTATTATAGGTGTGCACGTAGGGGATGTATTATAATAACGAAGCAGGAATGCCAATATCCTGAACAGATTCGATTAAATTACGCCCCCCAACATCGAGGTGCATGGCACAGAAACCCATTTTCCAGTTTATTTCCGTTGGAGGCATCTTCCTGCCGCCCCAGTAGTACTTGGGAAGAGTGAGGGAGGATGGGTTCTGGCATCTTCGGCTTATATCCGATAGCGAGTATTCGATTAAGCACCATCGAGGAAATTCCGGGTGATTTTAATGTTTTAATTGTAGAAGTAAGCCCGAATTTTTACAGTGGGGGCATCAAAAGAGGTTTGTAACTCAAGAGATTCTCTTTGAAAGGTGATTCCATTTGTAACTGTAGGTTGTATGAAATCTAGAAAGCTGCATGTGACCCATAAGAGTGGAAAGAATAGCAGGTCTAGAGAAGACCTTTAGAAAGAAATTTTTTGAAGGGAAGATGTCCTACAAGGTTTTAGAAGGTTCTAGAATGGTTCTGAAGCTTTTGGGAGGGTCTAAAGACTTGTAGATGCTACTGGAACAGATCTGGGATGTTACAGAAAGATGTAGAAGCTTCTAGGAAGCTGAAGGTTCTAGAAGGGTAAAGGTTGTAGAAGCTTTCAGAAGGTTCCAAAAGGCACCTTAAGTCATCAAAAGAATCTGGAAGGGTCTAGAAAGTACTGAAAGCTTCTAGAAAGTCGTTCTAAGGTTCTGGGGTCTTTGGAAGATTCTAGAAGCAGCTTCTAAGCTGAAGGTTCTGTGAGGTTCTAGAACATTCCAGAGAGTTCTAGAAGCTATTAGGAAATTCCAGAAGCTTCTAAGAAGTTTGAAGGTTCTAGAAACGTAAAGGTAACACAAGCTTCTAGAAGGTTCCAGAGGGCACTAGAAGCTACTAGAAAGATTTGCAAGTGTCTAGAAGGTGTTAGAAGCTTCTGGAAAGTTGTAAGATTGAGGCCTCTAGAGGATTCTAAAAGCAGCTGCTAAACTGAAGATTCTATGGAGTTGTAGAACATTCTAGACAGTACAAGAAGCTACTAGAAAGTTCTAGAAGCTTCTAAGAAATTTCAAGGTTCTAGGAACGTAAATTCAGTAGAAGCTTCTAGAAGGTTCCAAATGGCAATAGAAGGTACTTGAAAGATTTGCAAGGGTCTAGAATGTGTTAGAGGCTTCTAAAAAGTTCTAAGATGCTAAGGGATTCTAGAAGATTCTAGAAAGTACTTCAAGTTTTTAGTAAGTTGAAGGTCCTAAAGGGTTCTAGAAGATTATAGAAAGTATTAGAAGCTACTAGGGAGTTCCAGAAGCTTCTAGAAGGCAGAGTTCTAGAAGATCCTAGACTATTCTAGAAGGAATTTGAATGCAAGTCGTTGCACTCACGCGATGTTCGCTCACTACGGCTGCAGACCGAAATGGAACAAGGTTGAAG
>JARJDZ010007392.1:0-10245 GCA_030264555.1 Aleochara sp. GC000083
TCTTCGAAGCCAATAGAGTTATTACGAAAAACCAAGCGTACGATTTTCTTTGTGTGCCTCCTACACCTCACCATCGAATTCCCCGCGAAGCGAACCTGCGCGATAAGAATCCAAAAGTAGATTTTGTACAGAAAAAATAAATAATAATTTCTTCGAGAATTTTTTTTTCTATAGTCATCATACTCCAATGAAATTGGGATTTAATTAATTGATATCTGCACGCTCTGCACGCGAAAATTTACTTCTTCGGATTTCATTCATTATCACGCACGGTTCTAATATAAATACCAAAGGTGCTATAAAGCATTTTCCCAGCACTTTACATTCCGAATGAAGGGGGTCGATCAAGACGTTTGCGGTCATTTTCCATTGCTTTCTATCGGTGTGGGAAATCTGCGGCGGCATTTAAATATTGGTAAAAAAAGGCGAACGCGAGTTGAAATGCTGGAGTTGAAACGCTCGTCCACCATTAATGAGTATATTCATTTTTTTATTGGGCGAATCGAAGCCGGAGCCCGAAAAGGCCCGCCATTGAAGACACGACGAGGATCCAAAGAAAGGCATGGAAATGCAAAAGCAAACGAAGGGACACCGAAAATCGATTTTCATAGTTTTCATATTACATTGACAATAGATCCACGCCATCATCCACCATTAAATTTCAATTATTTTGAGTTGCACATGATTTATTCCTTCCCAATAGGATGTACTATTTCTGCGGACGTATAATGCATCCTTGGCATTAAATTCGTACGATCATCCTATCATTAATTATCCTATGATATACAGTTCCTTCACAGTGGATCATGTGGGTTTGCAGATCCACTCGTCGTCTTACGATTCCAGTGCAAGTAACAGACAGCGATGCATTTTTGCACGCGGATTTGTTTGAATTATCACATTATGCGCTTTCTTTTCATATCATAATAATATTTTTCGCCCAAGATCTGTGCGAACTTTTCTGGTAGAGAGCTCTTGAGAGCACATTTATTACTTGATCGAATTTATTTCCTAGTCCCACTTTTCGATCAAGTTCCGTTAAGTTAATTAGTTTCCCGAACAATTTCGAAAAATGCCACGTATGAGTTCATTACGCATGTGCGATAAAAGTCAGGAAGTTAAATGTGGCTATTATTTTTAGTAATAGATTGCTAAATTCTTGTGTGCGGGCAATTGTAAAATTGCTGCCATTGTGCTTTTTGGGCATTCGTTTTGAATACAAGCTTATAAACAATGCAATTGTGCGATGTAATTTATACAATGAGAGTTAAAACGTCCTTTCGTCCACAGGATTTCGCCATTTGTCGGTAGTAATCTTGCGCAAATTTACCGTATTCTTACTCTTTGCAGTGCTTTACACTCGCGGCTTTCTACTCTTGTGCAGTTTAATGTGCTTCAATGTAGGCAAAGAATTAAATGTATCTTTGCTATAATGGTGGGAAGCAATTACAGCCATTCTTGTGTTCTATCAGGGCTGAAATTGCTATTTTCCTCATGTTGCAAAATGTATTTGGCAACTTATACAAGATCTGGGCTCTTTGATTTATTCAAATTTGTTGAGGTTGTGCACGGAATGTGCAAGGAATGACTTTTCTTTTATTGCTCAGTTATGTTGAGCATCTACATATGTATAGTGACTCTTATAACTTAATTTAAGGGGGAGACCTAATTACACGCTCCAAAAAATTCAAAATTTTTTTTTGTTTTAATTGATAGATAAACTATCCAAGAATATCTCCAAAAAGTCACAGAACCTAACTCGATATGGTTTTGAAGTTATATGACAGAAAGTGCGTATGCGCCAGGCGCCTCATTTCGCATGCCTCCACGATCTTTTGTCCATAAATTCGGTATTCCGCCTATTATTTGTTAATTTTCAGTACGTGTACTTAAGTGCAGAAGTATGAGCGAAAATAAGCCTGTTATATTGACTTGGAACTGTCGATTAGCGTAAAATTGGTGTGATCATCCATAATTCTCTAATGTCGTAGCCATAACTCTAAACTGCTATTTCTCGAGTTTTAATTTTGACGTTTTTCTTTAGTTGGCGGGCGTGATTAGAGAAGTTTATTCTCTTCTAAGTGAACCTAAGATTTGGCACAATATGTTATTTTTACTTGTTATTACAGCACTTTGAAATAATTTTTTTTCCCGAAAAAACGCACTTTTAATTTTAAAACCGCACAAATTTCTCATTTTTGAATTTCTACATGATTTTTTAGGTTCACTTAGAAGAGAATCTTATAACATTACTAAATCTTTTTGAAATTTTGATTTTGGACAACAATTGTGAGCTGAATCACGCCCGCCAATTAGGGGTGACAACCGCGAACTGCTCTCTTCAAATACGTATAACTCCGCCATTTTTAATTTTATTGCAACAAAAAAATTTGTGGTTCATTTTTAAACATGGTTTAATGCACACCATATGTATATTTCAAGAAGCTATGTTATTTTTTTGCTATCTAAAAAAAATCACAAAAAAACAACAAGTTTTTGAGCTTGTAATTAGGTCTCCCCCCTTAAACCTTTTCTTCCTAAAAGAAAATTTAATTTTAACGACAAAAAGATTCAAAGATTCTTCAAAATATGTTGGAATTGTAAAGTTCCCTATTTTTTATATGGTTTTCATAAAAGATTTGAATGATTTTCAGCTAGAACCCCCATTAATCATAAGTGCAAGAATGCAGAATGCATTGCAAGTCGATGATTTTTGGCTCGCGCTTACATGCTTAATCCTCAGATAATTTATAACCCTTTGCGGGCCTCGTATATTTTCGCCTGAACCGTTTTGCAGCCGTCTCTATTGGGCATGCTTCCAATATTGAATTCTGCAAACTGCCCCTAGGAGTGGGGTGTAAGTTAATACATGAACCCGCAGAATGAGCTCTCATCGTCGCGGATTTCAACTTTTCGGTCGCGATGCCCCATAATTCACGATTGCTCCATACTAATCGGTGCATATTTACTGCCTTTCTAATAATAAATGCGATGAAATTCATAGAAAACCAACAATTTCATCATCATCGGTCTGTCACATCGTTTCTCCGTATATTTCCTTATTTTTCTCCAGAGTTTAGATCTACATATGCTGTTATCCCTTTAGTACTCTACCTATACATGTTTCTTTTACTATGAGACCCCTTGAGATCAACCTAAAACCATAAGTAACGCATAATTTTCACTGTCCCAAAAAGCCTAACAAAGATTTCCCGGATATCTTTATGATCCATCAGAATAATAACCCGAAATCTCCTATATTATATTTACGGGATGGATGATATTGCATAATGCACATAAGTTTCTTTGCTGCATGGTACTGGTATAAATAATTATCATGTTTCATAGAACTTGACTGATTATGATAGAACCATTGGAAATTCATTTTGTTGCCGCTTTTCTATGGAGTCGAATTAAGCGTTCCATATTTTATTTGAGCGATAAAATAACGGGGACAAACACGGGATAAAAATTGAAATTTGGTATGGTTCAAAATGTTAATGACTTGTTTGTTACTGGAATGTTGGTCAAACCACATGTATGCATGGGTGTTATCAAATGGGGCAAAATTATTAAATTATTTGCAGGTGGCAACTATGCGTGGCTGACGGGAGGTGGTCGTTTATTCCTGCAGGCCGTGCGACAAAATATTCCACTGAAGACAATGGTCAAACCCATCGTCTACTCTCTCTGGTAATGAGTTTGTTGGTACCGTTCCAGTTCGTAACTGCAATTTAACGATCCCCCATTTCAAGTAAATTAATTTTTGCTTGCGTTACCCTTTCATTGAACCCAAGCTTATGCTTTTCCCGGAAGCCTGAAATATGAAAGCTTTTCAGCTATTGTGACCCGAATAGATATAATTGCAAAGTTCACTTGGTTTCTAAGTGGATTATCGTCCCCTGAAAATCCACGATGCGAAAAGCGCTGAAGTGATCGGCTTGTTGGGTCCAGAAGTTGGGGTTGTAAAAAGTTTTGCATTACCATGGCATTCATGATCGTTCTATCTGGAGCCATCAAACTGAATGTGATATTCTTTGTGGAAATTTGCAAATGACGAATTGATCGATTTGCCATCCTGCCCCATCTTACAAAACCAACCAATATGAAAAACCAAAGAAGTAGTCACATCGTTGCCACATGACATCGTAGGGCTGAACGAATCTTTTAAGGGCTTCACCTTTGTGTTGGTCGACACACTTTTCTGCGATTTCTGCGATTCCTCGAGTTGTTAATATCTGTAGTCTAGTTGTATTTAAGTTATCCTCCTTAGAGGATGGCTGCTGGAATGTATGGCCCAGTTGCCCGGCCATTTGCTTCCATGACGTTTATGTTTTCTAAAAGGAAATGTATTTTATGCTATATCGAATATTTTGTCACTTCTTCTGGAGTTCATTTCCAATACGAAGAGAACATTATTTCAGACAACAAGGAAAATAAAGGAAATATAATTAGAGAATTGTAGTTTCGCCTGCGCCGAATGAAATCTAACGTCGTAACCAAATTCAATTACGGCTTCTTCCGAGCTTAATTTCATATTTCCCCTTTGTCAATTCTGCTTTCCATGCCCTCTCTCTTATTTCATTCCATTCGCGACCATTTTCTATAACCAAGGGACTCATTAATGAGCCACCTAACAATTAGCAATTTTTACCCCATCGTATTATTAATGTACATTAACCTCATGGTAGAAGTAAGAAGGTATAGCCTTGCGCATCTTACTCAGCGTTAGCCTGGTACACCCGTGTACCGCCAATAATATCGCTTCATTCTTCACCCCCAACAATGCAGCAGACAAAGACACATTTCTTCTACCTGTCTCTGCTTCTACCATGCATCTTTATCCCACTGTCATATTGTTGGGAGGCGGACGCATTGGTACACTGCGCGAAGAGAACGAATATAGGAAACGAAGTGGCTATTCCTTGTTACTTCTACCATGCTGGAGGGACTCTCCAGAAAAGATACTGTGCTATGAAACTATCACTATTCACTATGCTTCGTTCTAAATCTGGGCCATGCTACTGCTGTTGCATCCCAAGAAGACGTCGAAGGTGAAAACGAAGTGGATATCGAAAGGGGTTGCATTTTGGCACAATTCCCGGTGCAATATTGCTAGAGCATCCAACGAATGGAAGCTACCCCCAGTATCCTCTTCAGACTCGATTGCTGCTTCATTTCGCCGCTATTTGCGGCGTTGAACCTGCTTGGGGACTTTGATCACTTCCCAGTAACCGAAAAGCCGTTCCCCATCGCACACACGATACTTCCTCGACAAAATTGTGTCGAATGCAGAACTCCCAGTAGATTTATTCGTTCAAGAAGATTTGGTCTTAAATTTCTAGTTCCATTTTGGCAGAATTTGCAATTACGAGCTAATGTTGATTTGTATTATTGCATCCATTAGACATTTTGGGACAACCTTTGTACATGTTGGCTTCCGTACTGAAAACAACGGAGCGTGCAGCGCGAATTTATGGACAATTAATACAGCTTGTTCCAATCTGGATCACATACATACATTTCCCTCTCTTATCTCGTTCAAATCAGGACGAGCAATGTGCAATTTTCTAGCTAATTCGCATAATCATTAGGATCTCCATTCAATGCTCTTAATCCTTGCAATTTTCGATCGCCTGTCTTGCTGCGTCTGCGCTTGGGTCGTCTTGAGCCTTAAGCGAGGTGTCAACGGAGCATAGTCCGCTGACACCATACACTCCGACTCCGACTCCGACTCCGACTTCGGTTCTGATTGTTAATACTCGACTTGACAGTTTGTACATTTATCTCAGTTCATTGAATATACATTTTGGTTCATCTTTCCATTGTGCTGAAGCGCCTCATTCCACCGGCATTCACCTCTTAACAGTACGCTTATTGTATACACTTATTTTATTCGATTGCTTCCTCTTTTGTTTTTGTTGGTTACTTTTATAGAGGTCGAAAGAGAGATTGAATGACTTGAAAACTGCGCATGGTTTGATGCATGATACTCGGATTCATCTGATTTATCAGAACGGTACGATACACATTTTTCTCCTGAAAGAAGGAAATGAGTCCATAATAGTTGGGACGAGTTCTGGCATCGTTGGCACATTTAAAAACATTAGGTCCAAGTTCATGTTGTAGTTCTTCATCCTCTGTGTATGTATCTAGGTGGTTGGGAAATCCTTGGGAAATGTCAATTTTATAATTTCTGGTTCTATTTTCCAGAATTTACCAGTCCGTGGATCTTTTGAATAGGAAATTCTAAAGCTGAATGATTCATTTCTACTGTACAGTAATTGTAAACGCCTTGTCGTTCTTAGCTCAGATGTGGGCATATTAAATTGTTCCAACACCGCAAGCAAACGCGGTCCGCTATGACATCCCGTGGGCCGAAAATGTCGTATGTCGTTCCTGTGCTTGATTCTAAGCCTGGAATACACCATTGAATGTGTGTTAGGCAAGGAACAGTTGTGTGTTCCAGGATATCCAATCCAACAATAGTGAAAGTTCTTGAGCGTGGACGATATTGTCGTCGACGAGGAACAACGCACTAATGTGGTGACAGTGCGAGAACGATATGCAGGCCCATTTTGGGAGCACAGCGTCGATTAATTACTCTTATGTTCTGGAATTGAGATAAGATGATGACGGCGATGCCGGCGGTGATGGTGGCCAGTGTTTGCGACATGAATTCCATGAGGACATCTGTTTCAACGCGTTCGATGTGATGATCGTTTTTATTCGCACGCACATAAAAATCAAATCCGGTACCAAAATTCTATGAGCTTGGTGGTTGTTGGTGGAGATTTTAATGGGGCGTATCAAATTTCCTTCTTGGTTACTACAAGATAAAAATCATAAAATTAGTTTTGCAATGTTTAGGATGTTAACTCTTTAGTTGTTTTGTTTTGGCGGTAAACATTTCAGTTAGTTCAATGTTCCACCGTGTTTCCACAGGATATCCGGTCGACAGTTTACGGTTCGAATAACTTGAAAATTTCCATTTCAGAACACCAGAAGCTCGGATTTTCAATTTTGCAATTATCCACTGGAAGCTCAATAACACCATCAAATTACATTGCTGTTCCCAATGCTTCTCAAATCTTCCAAATTTTGCACGAATCGGGGAAATATCGTAATAATATCATTAGGTCTTATAGGGATTAATCATGTCGTATGCAGCACCTTTTTCCTTCAGTTCCATTCAATTTCATTCCAACGTCGTAAGAGGTAATCATACCTTTCAATCTCGTCCTGATGTTATAACATCGACTCCTTTAGGATTTTCTTTGCACTTTGCTCAAACCTGTTTCTTTCATTTTCGTCTTACCTTGTTGGACGTGTATTCACCGTGGCTTGGTCCACCAATCTGAATGTGAATACAAACCTCTTTTCATGCATTACTCCCAAAAAATGAAAAAAAACATAATATCGAGGATTTTCATCGTGTTTTTGACATTGGTTGGCTCCTTCCTTTCTCAAGGGCTAAAACCTTGATATTGTCCATAGATGTGATCCTCATCGAGGGTTGCAGAGGCGAATTGGACAAGCCGGACGTGAAAAACGCATTCCATACGCAATCGAGTCCGAATAGTTCTTCAATTCAATTATCCTGGGTATCCGGGTATGCGACTAGAAAACTTCGAGAGCTGATATTTCTATTATTATTCATCTCTTTCATATCGACGTGAAGCCCATCCACTCAAATTCGCAAATGTGGGCACGTTCCACATTACTTTCAATGACCGACCGCTTTCGTTTCCTTATTCTTTCGGACCCTCAGGTACAAGAAAAACGAAACCAACAAAACGCGAAAGAAAAACAGAAGTACGTAATGACCAATTATAATGAAAAGTTTATTAGTTGCATATAAGTACTTTTTTTTTCTTTTTGAATTTATTGTAGCACGAATTGTTCT
This sequence comes from Aleochara sp. GC000083, assembly GCA_030264555.1. NCBI lineage: Eukaryota > Metazoa > Arthropoda > Insecta > Coleoptera > Staphylinidae > Aleochara > Aleochara sp. GC000083. The sequence goes on from JARJDZ010007392.1 coordinate 7,907, forward strand.
CGAACAGGGTTCACTTGCGAATTGTTTTTTCAATTATACAATGCTTCATCTCCTGTTCGTTCTGTTCAAGGAGGACGGGATGTTTGCTCCCTTCCATTTGGACCACTGCTCATTTGATAGCCATGGTAGATTTTTAAAAGTTAACTTAATTAGAAGACTTTGTCGGAGTAATTTATATGCTGCTCCAACTCGTACAGTCTGGATGTAAATCAATTCGTTCACTCATTGAGTTGTTTCGTTCGATGTTGAGAGCGACCTTAATGAAAGGACAACGAAAAGTAGACAGAATGGACTTCTTCAGGAAAAGTGCAATGCTACATCCATCTTAATTTCATTCCGTTAATTAACTGAATCTTAAAACCAAGTAGTATTGAGTGTGAGTTTGCATTGAGTCCCTAAAAGTATAAAAAATTTAATTTGTTAACAATTTTGGAGTAGTCTAAAGTTAATATTTACACAAAACAAAGACAATGATGTGTGAATGCATAATTTCGTTTTTCTATCAAGGAAATTGTCTGTTTCAATCAAAACAAACATTCATATCGTGCCAGTAAAACAAAGAAAACATAATAAGAAAAACACAAAACGAGGTACAAGATTGAAATGGAAAACAACAGTGAATTTTGTCTTGTGGAAAACTGTGGATTCCACGCGACAAGAGTCATAAAGAAAAATATAAAGAATTTATGTCGGATGTCGCTTTTCTTATTTCCTGTTATGCATTGGCACGAAACCGGCAACCGCAACTTCAACCGAAACCTTCTTTTCTCGTTGCGCCATCTTTTTTGTTGTTTGCACTAGGTTTTTGTTATATTAGTCGTTTGTTTGCTATCTACATACGAAGTCTGTGCTACTTTTCAGGGAGCTGATGCTCCACTGGAGATAGGAGATAAATTTTTATTTCTAAGGGCTATACATTGTTCCACCTCCTTCCAAACGCTCGACATTCTCATTTCTCAAAGAGTTTCCCACACAGCGAGTGGATGAGTACATCATCTCATTGTGGATCATCGATTTTCTGTCCTTTTGGTTCTAGGAACCCGATTTCCTCGGGTTAGTTTGGTCCAGGGGTCCTAGAAGCTTATCTATGTTCTTTAAAAGTCGATGAGGAAATCTATTATTAAGAGCTATGGGCGGTTTGGGATAAAGTACATATTTATGCTTTATGGAACATTTCGTACGTTTATAAATTTGAATTAATATTTGGCTCTAGACCTGGAAGATGTTTGCTTCTATGGTATCCTTGTCTGATTGAGTGAAAAATACGACCCGCAACTTGTAACAAGGTACCATCTTTAATTTCATTATTTAAGAAAAGTGATCTTACATGGCTAGGGAAATTTGATTGAAACCATTAGCAAAACCCAATCTTCGTTCTATGACCCGAGCCTGAATGTCATTTTCAAATGTGAACAAATCCTTCCCAACAACTGGAAACGCGCAAGCCCTGGCGGAATGTGTTGAGAGAGGATTCTTGAGTGGTTGAAAACGAACAGGAGGATTTGTCCCAAATCTGAATTTGAATTTGGTAACCCTTCAAAAGTTTCCTTCGTTTTAACGATTATTTTCTGTTGATAATGTGCAAGGATTCCAGTTTTCCGTCCTGGACAGTTTCTATACGTGTCATGTTTTTACTCAGCACCTCGTTATAAACTCTTTTTTTCCTTCAAAAATCTTTTGGTTGACTCTTATCAAGGTTCATCCTTAATTGCGGGGTTTCGTTCTCTTATACAATTGGATAGAATCAACTCGTGTGAGTTTTCGGGAAAAGGACTTGTTGTACATGCCAATGCATACGTTTTTGGGGGTTCAGCATTGGGGGCCAAATTTGAGCACATCGATTGCTGCGCTGTTCTCGATTGATGGCCGTAAAATCGGATCTCCCGCGTGGATGCTTTAATTGCCTAATGACATTTCCCTGAAATTTCGTATCCCACAATAGGGAGTAGAAGCGTCAGAGATTATTGGAATTGCCAATTGATCGGCTAAGTTTTAGTAAACTTCCTACAGCAAATCGATGCATTTTTTCCGAAAAAAGTGTATAGAAGAAAACCTTCAGTTTAAGACGTTCAAGAAAAAATTCCAGTTAAAATTTCGTTAGAGCTGGCTTACTTATGGAACCTATAGTACTAACAGACCAATAGTTATTGGCTTGGTAGAAACACGTTTCAGAAACCGGGCATTAGAGTGTCATTTGAAAGAAGTGAAGTGAGGGAGTTGTTCATGATTGAATCGAATCTGAATAGGTCAAAATGTTTGTCACACATTCTTGATAAATCATTGTCATGACTTGATAATCAAGACCTCCTACGGCCTAGGGGGTTGGAGTTTACAATGCA
>JARJDZ010007395.1:0-34218 GCA_030264555.1 Aleochara sp. GC000083
ACCTCTTTGTTGCATGCGACATCAGCGACGCCAATTTCTCTAGCCGAACTACGAAATCCCCTCCACTTTATCGGAACTCAAACGAAAAATTTTACATTGAGATAACCGAGCCTGGTTCTGGCCATTTTGGCAAGTGTCATTTCAGTTTTTTGAGGAATTTAACCAATCACACACTGGCCTAACGAAAATTTAAAGCATGCGCACTTCGATTTGGTACGTGCAAGGACAGAAAATTCATATGTTCTGTCTAGCTTTCTCTCGACAAAAATTTTATAGGGAAAAATAGCCGAACACGCAATATAGGAGTATTATATATATGAGTATCATATGTGCGGTCAACGAATCAATGCTCGAGAAACTTCGGGTAGTTTCCGATTAGAATCGGTTTATTATTTAAATAACAATATTTATAAACAAATCGATGTTTATGGAATGAGAAAGTTTCAAAATGATGTTTGTTTACTGAATATACAACAATTACTAGCAATTACTGGACTTTGTAACGGAAATAGTGTCAGGACTTTTGCATTTCTTAACTAGATGTCACCCTATTATATTACAAAATTGAAAAAGAATTAGCAACAATTTCTATTGTTTCTTAATACTACAACATCAGTAATTGTAATTTTCTCCTAGAAACTCAATAATTCGTTACAAAAATGAAATTCTTATCGGACAGCAGCGCCATTTTAGCTATAGTAGTAGTTTTTGGTACTACTGGAAACAGTGAAAACTGTTTGCAAACAAAAATTGTTATAATCGAGGAAATAGTGTGGAATGTAATTGATTCCTGAAGATATATATTGAAATTAACATTAATTTCTGTATGAGTATTTTGCAGAACTTTTGCGTCTGTCAAATAGATTTCACCACTTAGTCGTTAATAAATTATTAAAGAAATAGCAACAATTTATACATTTTCTTACTGCAAAAGTATCAGTAATTACAATTTTGCCCTAAAATCCTAATATTTCACCACAGAAAAACATATGGTTATTGAACACTAGCGCCAATTTAACATAAATGGTCGTTTTTGGTACTACTGTGCGCAATTAAAATTGATAATATGCAATAATTAAATCAGAGATTGTTATATTTGGAGAAGAAGTATGGAATATAACTGATTCCTGAAGATATATATTGAAATTAACATTAATTTCTGCATGAGAATATTGCAGAACTTTTGCTTTTGTCAAATAGATATCACCACATGGTCTTAAACAAATTGTCAAGAAATAGCAACAATTTATATGGTTTCTTACTGCTTCAGCCTCCGTAATCGCATTTTTGACCTAAAAACCTAATATTTTATTGAGGAAAAACATATGGTTATTGGACACTAGCGCCAATTTAGCGTTTATGGTCGTTTTTGGTACTACTGCTACCAATTAAAACTGATAATAGGCAATAATTAAATCAAATATAGTTAAAATTCAAGAAATAGTACGAAATGTAAATGATTGCTGATCATATCTATTAAAAGTAATACTAATTTCTGCATGAGCATTATGCAGAACTTTAGCGTCTGTCAAATAGATATCACCACTTAGTGTTTAACAAATTATTAATAAATAGCAACAATTTATATAGTTTCTTACTGCTATAGCCTCAGTAATTACAATTTTGTCGTAAAAACCTAATATTTTGTTGAAAGTAAACATATGGTTATTGGACACTAGCGCCAATTTAACGTTAATGGTCATTTTTGGTACTACTGGTGCCAATAAAAACTGATAATAGGCAATAAAAGAATCAAATATTGTTAAAATTAAAACAAGAGTACGATATGTTACTGATTTCTTAAAATAAATATTAAAATTAACACTAATTCCTGCATGAGCATTATGCAGAACTTTTGCGTCTGTTAAATAGATATCACCACTTAGGCCTTACCAAATTGTTTAAGAAATAGCAACAATTTATGCGGTTTCTCACTGCAACAACCTTCATAATTGCAAGTTTCTCCTAAAAATCTAATATTTCCTTGCAGAAAAACATATGGTTGTTGGACACTAGCGCCAATTTAACGTTAATGGTCATTTTTGGTACTACTGTTGGCAATGAAAACCGATAATTTGCAATAATTAAATGAAAGATTGTTAAAACAGAAGTTGCATTATCGAATATAACTAATTACTGAAGATACATATTGAAATTAACACTAATTCCTCCTTGAGTATTTTGGACGACTTTTGCATCTGTCAAACAGATGTCACCACTATTTATTATCCTTTATTTATTTATAATAAAAATATTAAATCGGCGGAAATAAGGTCAGAAGTCATAATGAAAACAAAAATAAGGAGAAAGCTGGTAACAAATTGACAATGCACAAGTAAAAACTTAACTCCATTCCTAAAAGGAATAAAATTATTCTGTGAGGATATAATTCAAAATAACTCCTAATTGATCACCAACACCTCAGAAATTATAATTCATTGTTACTATATTTGTATATTAACTGCATCCATTTGTACAAATTAAGATACTTGCAACAAAATATCACAACAAAAACTGCAATGAAACTTGTAATTAAATATTGGAACTGTAATTGTTGGTATCATATGCACATTTATGACTATTACATCTATTTCTTAGCCAATTAATCAATAACTTCTTTATTTAATTTAAGTCAAAATTGTTCAATCAGTGTTAGATGATTGCACAATTCTGACTAAAGGGTATGGTATAGTAAATAATTCGTGCTATAGATACATAATTTACTTCTTCCAGGTGTTCTTCTCGTAGTCCCATTTGGAGGCGATACCTTCGACGGGATTCATGTGCAGGTCGAGCATACGCCTCAATTGCGCCTCTTGCGCTTCCTGTGTGAATGAAGCCGGCAATGGATTGTACACTGTAACAAATAAAAATGTAAGACACAAAACATTTCAATGAGTTTGGATGCATACCAAAGAATTTCATGCCCATGAACAGCCACAGACCCATTGAGGCCAAGAATAGGGACATGCCAACCACAGATTTCCAGTGGCCAGTGGGTGCTTTGAATTCAGAGAATGTCTGACGGTAGGACGCCCGATACAGCGCTTTCTTCTCCTCCAGTGACAGTTTGCTCCAGTCTCCCTTCTCTTTCTCCCTGAGAGCCTGAATATAAAAAAGCAATGAGTTTGTATTGATTCATTTGATTCAACAGGAAATGCTCACTTTGATATCACTGGTGGGTTCCCTCCACCTGATGGCTGGCATCGGGAAATCGGCGCGATCCACATAGTTGGCCTGGCCATTGAATCCGTAGCCCACTACTTCACGATTGCCAATGATGGCTTTGGTTGGGTCTGCAACAGCTGCTCCATGGGCGCCAGCGGCTCCAAATGGGGCGCTGCGCACCTTAATGTTCCTGGCGCCAAGGGCTAAGAGCCGTCCAGCCATTGTCTAAAAGAAACATACAATTAATGCACACTAGTTACTCATAAGTCAGGAAGTGTATGATTAGGTAATCACATATTAACCATTTTTCAAGATGGAGATACAAACATTTGGGGAAGGAAAATTGTAACTGGGTATTTGTAAGATGTGTTAAAAAGTGATGCGTGGTTAAATTTACCTGTCAGGTATAATAATCGTATTGTTTTAAATGCACTACAACTTTTTACTTACGTTATGTGGTAATTTATCAAGATGGCGAACGAGATCGAGTTATGGAATTACAGCATGTGTTTAGTTCCCCAAGTGGACACCAACAAAGATGGCGCTGCAGGTATGACCGGAACGTGGCGCCCTCCTTGCGTTGTGAACAACTAATAGCTTGTTAAAATACTTGAACGAGTGATCTCGATGGATGGATTGATTTTTAAAAGTTTTAAATTTATTAGGGATTCTTAATTCTAATAATGGGATATTGCTATGTTACCAAATAAATACGATTAAGTCAAAAGCGATTTTGTTATTTTAACACACAAATTAGACTACCTGTACAAATTAGGTATTCATATACATACGTATTATATAACAATATGAATTTTACACTGGACCAAATAGTACCCTACACCTTATTACTTATTGCAATTATAATTGTAAACATTGTTTAGATTGATTTAATCTTGATAGTTGTGTGTTGTGTTTTTACATTCATCTGTATGCAGCGTCAGGTTGCTTATCAAACCAGAATCAGGGGATGCCACAAGAGATGCGTTTTCACAAGGCAAAAGTACAATAATATCAAATCGCTAATTGGCATTGCTGGTGGCGTATTAATTGATGCATTCCATTTTTGATTCGCCGTGTTTGTTCGCATTGCGCATGGTGCCACACAACAGAACAACTCAACTCGTTGCCTCCCAAATGACTTAACCTCATACTAATTGCTAGATTGATATGATCAAAGGTGGGTTTAAGGTACGTTTGTGCTAAAAAGGATTGCGGCATTATCCTGATTCCTGCGCGTCCGTCCGTGCGCTCCACGCCAGCATTTCGCAGAAAAGCGGTACGTTCGTGTGAATGTGTCCGGCGGGCTTGCAAAACGAGTACAAAACGAAGTCCCTTAACTAATAGTGGTTGTCGTAAAGGGGCGCAAAACGGCGCCCGCTCGAATGAAATAGAAAAGTGAACACAAGATCGAGGTCTGCGAGAGTGCTCGTCAAGAGTGCCGTTGTCAAAGAAGTAGTCAACCTATCTACAAATATCTCCTAACACAAATCCTTATTAGACACCCGAATTGAACGGGCTATACACACAATATTTATTTAACGCTAGTTTACTTTTGCTTCCGTTTAGGTTTCGGTTTTTCTCCGCTCTTTCCGGGCGCTCATGTCGCTGTGTATTCTTGGTTGCCTATAGTCAGCCTTATTTCGGTTGCGTTTTGTTGCATCGTCGTCATCTTCCTGTATGTGCTCCTGGTTTCTGGCGTTGGTTGCGTTTCTAAGTCAGCATTTTCGGTTCACGCTTGCGTTGCAAAAATATTGATTGACATCGAGGATGGGAGTGCGCGTTCAGAGCTCGCATTCGCCGACGTTGCGGCTCGCTACCGTGTGTCCACCCACCAGCTGCAGGTGGAAGTCGTTGTTGAGCACCAGGTCGGCGACGCAGCCGCGGATGCCGTGCGCGTAGTGCCCTCCGGTGCTCAACGCCACGTCGGGGATGCCGCCCACGAAGAGGCCCTCCTGGGTGGCACGCGGCTGCGGCAGGTCTACACTCTGACGCGTCAGCGTCGGCCCATTATCTACTTCCAAAACTCCTGATCCTCCATTCCTAAAAGAAACAAGAAAAATGAATTAATATTGTGTCAACATGGGTCACCTTTTAAATCACTAGATTTTGCTACAAAATATTATTATTACAACTCCTATTAACTTCACAATGATGATCCAGGTTGTGATTGAATGTTGATTTTCTCAATGATGTATTAAGACTCTGTGATTTGCATTTCGCAGCAACATGATATTTGTATAGTATTGTATTCGTAGACATCTTGCAAATCAATGCAAAAACAATTTGGAAGTGATCCACATGTAACATTGGAATATGCACGACTAATACTTGTTATTTCTTCCATGGGGTATTAGTTTAAAACAGCACAAACCATTCAATTGATAAAATTTTAGCAAATATTTGTATGACAGCTGTATCAGCTGTTGAAATGAAAACTTACAATGGTCTCCACCAGAGGGCGCCACCGGTTTTGCGAAATGATTTCATGAAAAACAATGGAAACGTTCAGAAAGTCCACATCGAACAACTGCTTATCAGGATCGTTAATAAATTATCATTGGAGTGGCTCGTTCGTTCCATTATCCTCCACTGACAGCGATTTAAAGTCGCCCGAACGTCGCTGGCTTCTTTCTGCGGCTTCGCGTGCGTGTGAGCACTAAAGCGCCCGATGAAAACTTTATTGCAGCCACTTCAGCAACCGCAAACACTCACGGCTGCACTTCGGACTGCTTTCTCGATTTCTCGTAAAAGTCGGCTCGCGTACTTTATCAACGATGGAAGCTCTGGCCAACTTTGCAATCCACATTAGTTTTTGGTTCTTGAATTGAGTCCTCGCTGAATTACAGGAATATATTCAGTAGGATATCACACACATTTGAATGGAATGGCGAATTGCAACCTATTTTCTCTTACTACCCTAAGATATGTAGGCAACTAACAAAACCTTTAAATAGAGTGGGTTTACATGTATTGTTGGTTGTCTACATTTGTTATGATTCAGTATAACATTAAAGTTTACTTTATCCGATTCAATTTATTAAGGAAAATAGTATATTCCGGCTCGTTGAATTATTGAATTCGCACAAAATGGATGATTTGACATCGCGGCTGCAAAGTTGGACATCATAAGTTGGCAGCAGCCACGGGGGGCGCCACAATGCACGTGGAAATTGGCACGAGCTGATAACGAAAAGGCATTCGCCATTCAGCAAGTTCGCGACGTTTGCCTATTCACCCCGTTTACCCGAGTGGCTGTTGTTCCTCGCGTTGATAATAAGCGCGCTGGGTGCAAGTTGTAATTCGGCGCAAAGTTTGCCACCAGCGCCGAATTGTGCCCGTCGCCTCATAGAACCGGGAACATCTTACAAGACGGACCCGAACGTAGACCACCCAGACCACACACTCCACTCGGTTCGAAATGTATAATTCCCTCAAGTAATTGCTCATGCTTAACGCCGAGTTGCACTCGGATGAAACTAACGCCACTGGAGGGCCATTCAACTCTTCGACGAGCGGCGCTCGAATGGTGTGGCCAAACATCATCGTGGGGCGGCATCTTTTAAGGTCAGGTCTGCGCTTGAACGATTTGGTCGCAAATTGAATTACGGCTTCGTGCGATTCGCCGATTGCTGTTGCGAAATCTATTTGCGCGCCACAATAACTCGCCGGCACGCGAGCAAGATAAAGGCAATTAGAAGATTAATGTTGCTAATAAAGCATCCGCCCGTGGAGGAATTCGATGGAGTGTTGTGTGGCTGTTTCGTGGATCGGACGCTTTGTTTTTTATTGGCTTTCCCTGCGGGTAATGAATTGATTTTTTGCTCCATTTTTTCAACTTTACCAAATTGATTACTTCTGATGTTAGGCAACCAAATACACACATTTACCTAGTGAGTATTGGGTTGCCTATAGTTATATGGGTAAATTGAATTAAAATTGATTAATTTTAGGGTTGATTGGATGTGTACTTGCCTGACTGCTCGGACCCGATGCCAAAGGTTGTCGTGCACGGTGGTGATGTTGTGGACGACGACAATCTCCTCGGCGCGTACCGTGTATCGCAGGACAAGAGCCCCACGTTCCAGTCCGAGGGACAGGAAGTCTCCGGAACCGGAATCCATCCAGAGCAGGAGGCCGTCGGCGCTGGACACCTTGAACCGGACGTTGATGTCCAGCGGATCGGAGACGAGCGTGGCGAGCGTGGCCGGATCGTTGAAATGCAGATAGCTATCCGTTCCAGCGAAGGACGGTGGGCCTCTACTACAGAGCTGATCCCTGTATCCAGGTCGGCACTTGCACGTGAAGTAATCCAGCTCGGGGATGCACTCCCCATCCTCGCCGCAGGGACGCGCCACGCACGGATGCGGGCAGTTGTCGACGTTGGCGCCGCCGAGCGCCTCGGCGAGGATGGGAATCGGCCGGGAGTTGATGACGATGCGCTGGATGCACCCGACGAACGCCCGCCGTACCCGGACTCCAGGCGAAACGGCGCCGAAGTTGGGCGCCCCTCCGAGGTAGAGGTTCTGCGGCAGCGACAGCTGCGTGAACGCGCCCGGAGAGAGTACCTCGGCCGGCAGCTGGTTGTCCACCTCGAGGATGGCGAGCCGGCCCGTACGCGACACCCGCACCTGGTGCCACTCACCCAGCGCAACGGGATGCTGACTGCGGGCGATGCCCGCGCCCGTGCCGAGATCGAAGGCGAACTCGACGAACGCCTCGTTGAGGTAGAGCGCCATGAAGTCGCCGAAGCCGTCGGCGCGGTGCCCGTTGTACAGCAGGAGGCCGTCGGCGGCCGTCGGCTTCAGCGTCACCTCCAGGTCGAGCCAGGTGAGGGCGTCGTCGGCGAGGCCGCGGTAGCGCAGGTGGCTGGAGCCGTTGAAGGCCGGCACCTGCAGGTCGACACGGATCTCGCACAGGTCGCCGGAGAAGCCCAGCGGACACAGGCAGACGGCGGAGGAGTCCTCGCTGGTGAGGCACTTGCCGCCGTGCTGGCACGGCACGCGGCTGCATCGGTCCGCCGTACATTCCTCTGCAAACAGAATCTCATGTCAGCGATTCCGTGTTCGCCTGCCGAAACATTCGCGTTTCACGCATAGTTACGCCGATAACTTGCGTTTCAATGGGTTTTCGCTGCGGATGCTTGGGTTTGCAATTTAAGCGCGAATTTAATGACGCAAATATTTGAGTTATTACATCGTTATTTGGGCAAGTCATTCTCGAGTTTCAAGTGGGAATCATCTAACGGAAGTTTCCAAAATCAAAGCTATAATTTTATGACGCATGCGCACAAAGACCTAGATGCGCAGATGCTCAAATCTAGCTTAAGGTAACGAAGAATATGCGAGATCAACAACAATTTTCGGCATGTGAATAATTTGTTTATCTTTTAGGGCAAGCGGAAGACCTGGGGGAGCAACTCACCAATTCCGTATCCCTTGGAGGCCTCCCCGTGCGGATCCAGGGCGAACTTGTAGAGGTGATCGTTGACCTCCAGGTGGCGGATGCAGCCCTTCAGCCCGCCGGAAACGGGCAGCTTCTCCGAGAGGCCGGTGGTGTTGCCGGCGCCGCCGATGAACAGCGGCTCGCGGAAGGTGATGCGCGAGAAGAGGCCCTTCGACCTGCCCTGCACGTGCTTGCCGCCGTTCAGCTGCACCCAGGCGTCCCAGCGGTGGCGGTAGAGCGTGATATGGTTCCACTGGTTGAGGAGGACGGTCTCCTCGGAGCGCACGACGCCCACGCCCGAGCCGCAATCGAATCTGCAAATCGAAGCAGCTCGTAGAAAAGTTGTCGGCGAGTTGTTTAAGGAATGTGGTGGCGTTGGGGGTTTTCACGCGCTGGCCACATAATTGATAGATTTATTTGCACGTGTTAGACTTGGGGTTTTTACGCCGCCGTAGAAGTCGTCCACGGAAGGCTCGACGGCTATAAATCTTATCGCATTGTGATAAATAGGGCCCAGTCACCGGACAATGTAATAAATAAGACGAATAGGTCATTTTACTTCTTGGGTAATCGATAACGTCGTGAACGCTTTTGGGTTTCTTTTATTTGCAAAAGGTCTTTGTCAAGGAATTTCGAAATTCTGGTAGGAATTTTTACCTTAGGCTGATGAATAATTTGCGATATTTTACCTAACATTGACAATTAATTCTAAAAAAATATCCAAAATACTAAATAATTCGATTTTATTTATGAATATAGATTTACGTATTAGCCATCTTTGGAACCGGAAGTAATCTAATAAATTGTCAATTCTTCATATAACTTGAAGGATTTTCAAACGGAATTTATTTTGCGTTTCAAATGTGTTAAAGATAAATCACAAATACTTTCGTTAAATAATTTAGTCATTTCCTTTTAAACCGGAAGTGCAAACAATATTCAGCAACCAGTAAATAATGATATGTTTAATAGGTTTTAAATGTTTGCTATGATCTTCTAGAAATTCAAACCGGAAGTTTTATTAAATACCATTTTAAAATTGAAACTGTAATTTTAAATATGTGCTTCCTTCAAAGACCGGAAGTACAAATAGAAAACTAGTCCAGTGGTAAATAATAAAAAATTTAATAAACTTTCAATTGTTAGCTCATTCATCAAAGCTTTCCGACCGGAAGTTCTTTAAAATTCCATTATAAATTAAAATGTTTTGCAAAGTTAAATAATTTATTATCAGTATTTCAAACCGGAATTATAAAAAATGAATCAATAGAAAAATAATTTTGTATATAATTAATTTTTAATTACTGTTATGTTCGTCTGAAATTACAAACCGGAAGTACCTTTAAATCGTATTTCAAAAAAGATTTGCAATTGGAAATGTAACCTTTTTGAATGTTTTATTTAATAACCGGAAGTACAAATAAATTAAATCAATAGATAATTATTATGTGCTTAATATACTTTCGATTACTGCAAAGCTCCTCAGAAATTTCCAACCGGAAGTTCCTTGAAATGACACTTCAAATATGAATTGCAATTATATATATTTCTTACTTCGAATATCCATTGATTTTCCTTTAAACCGGAAGTACAAAATGGACGAATCAACTGCTAAATAATATTCTACTACCAATCTTTCATTTGTTGCAATTTTTCCTAAAGTTTTTCCAAACGGAAATACTTTTAAATTACACTACCAAAATGATTTGCACTTCTAATTAGGTCCTAGTTAGAATGATTTATAATTTTTTAAAAAACCGGAAGTACTTACAAAATCAATCAGCAGGTAAATTGTAATATATTTATCAAATTTTTAATTGTTGCTATACTTCTTAGAGCATTTAAACCGGAAATTGCCTGAAACTGATCTTTAAACATGATTTTGAATTACAGATTTCTGTTTATTTCTAATGTTCTATTTATTTTCTTTTAAACCGGAAGTCTTAACAGAGTGAATTAACTCATTAATAATTAACTATTTAATAGTCCTTCGATTGGTGCTATGTTCCTCAGAAATTCCCTACCGGAAGCTCCTTTAAAAGTCTTCTAGCATTTAAAAATTATTTTCCACTTTATTTCTTTCTTCGAATATTCTGTTAATTTTCTTTTAAACCGGAAGTACAAACAACTGATAAAACCGATAAATATTTGTTTTATAATAGCGACTTCCGGTTGTCGCCGTGTTGCTCTGAAATTTCCAACCGGAAGTAACCTTAATTTGCGTTTGAATTGCAATTTCAAACTTCAATTTTCTCCAAATCTTCTTCTCTCGTTTCGTACCAAACCGGAAACGCAATCGAAGAAACTCGAGCATCGGTTAATAATCCTTTAAATGGACTTTCAATTGATGTAAGGATACTTGGAGATCTTCAAGTGGAAATGCTCCTGAATTACATTTCGGGAATTGTTTGCGATTGTAAACTTCTGTTTTCTTCGAATATTCCAGCCGTTTGCTGCCAAACCGGAAACGATATCGAAGTAAGTCTAGCGGAAGTTAATAGCTGATTCAATGCACTTTCAATTGATGTGCTAATTTTCAGGATTTTTTGGAGGAACTTGTTTGAAATTGGGATTTTCAAATATGAGTTTCATTAAATTTCTGTTTGGTAGTTTCTCTTGAAACCGGAAGTGTTACTGAAATTTGCAAACTGGCGTTTCAAAAGTTAATTCATTTCAAATAATGATGAAGAGATATTTGAAAATATCATTTAAGAAAAACTAAAAATTTTGTAGTTTTCAAATTTTATATCCTGAATTGTATTATCCTGTTTTTCGTGGAAACCGGAAATGCAATTTGATTGGCTCAAATTTTATTGGTTAGATAATTTAGTTTGTTTACAGTTTTCCTTTAATATTTGTGAAATTTCAATAAAAAACGAGGATTTCATTCAATAAAAAAATGGTTTTATATTCTTGATTATTTTACCTGAAACCTGATATGTTTTGGAAATATCCGGACCTGTCTTGAAAAACTTATTTCCTTGAAATAATGATACAACAAGATATCCTTTAAGAAACACAAATAATTTTGCAATTTTAGAATGGTAAATTCCTGATTTTGATTATCCTGTTTTTCTTGGAAACCGGAAATGCAATTTGTTTCGTTCAAACTCCATTTGATAGATAATTTAGTAATCTTTTAAATTTACCTTTGATATCCGACAAATTACAATGAAAAACGATGGTTTCATCCCTTAAATAAAAAGACCTGAAAATGTGATCCTTTTGGTACATCTTCATTTCGAAAATGGCGCCTTCCTGGTAAGTTATGTGCGAGCATCATGGAGTTATTTCCGCTTGAAGGATATAAAAATGCAGCATCATTGAGTGTGCACACGGACGCCCTCTAGCGGGACGCGCATTGCAGCGCGCATAAAAGTTATTGCAGGTTATTTCAATTCCACTGGATGAGTTTTCACCTCGTGCCTCATGGGCCTTCCGGAAAAGTGTATTGCATCGGCGGCGGCGGCAAACTCGTATTTCATTTTCAATTGCATTGCATTGTTTGCCCCCCACCCTCCACCCTTTTTTCCACCCCCACTTATGCAATGTTGCTCCTTTTCACCCCCTTCTTTCGCCAGCATTATCCTCAATGAACGGAAATCGATTGGACATTTTCCGTTTATTAGCGCCCCCGTGGGTGGAGGTGGGAAATCAATTCGCACAAACCGACGACGGTACAATTTCCAAGATGGCGACACAATGTACAAAAACGAACGGGTGAAAGTATATCGCGTCCTTAAATAAACGGGGGCTTTTTGCTTCGGCTCCATCGACGCACCATTCAACTGGCAGACAATCATATCGATCCGTTGGCGAGGTGGTGGGGGGTGGTGGTGATGCGGGGGTGGCTGGCAGGTATGCCACCCCCCTCCGTCCTTGCAGCCACCACCCCCGCACCACGTTCGTACCTGTGTCGGCACGAACACGAACATTACAGCGTCAAAGCGACCACGAAGCTATTCCGTGTATAATGCGCACGTTCGCCACCCCCCGACGCCGCCACCAGGATGGAAGAAGGGTGGTGCGGGTGGTGGCGGCATGCCATGAATGGGGCTGGAACGCAAACATGCACTTCTGGACGCGTGCAACGAGCGCGGTTAATTGATGTTAATGTTCGTCGACCTATTCGAATTTCGTTTTGCCGCCCCTCGGCCCCAACCCGCCCCCTCATCCAGGGCCACTCCACGTCGTTTGATGCCCCTCGTACTGATCCTGATCGTTTCAAAATCCTAACCTAACCTTCGGTGATGTGATTTGGGTTGCAGCTGGAACGTCAGAGTCAAAAATTTTGACTGTACTTTAAAAAAAGGGATTTATTTCTTGAATTTTGAATTTTTGAGGGTGGATTTTTCTTGTGAACGTTATCACGATTATAGATTTTTACCAAAATATCAATTCCAAATGAAAATTAAGTCACAAAAAATGATTGAAATTAAATTCACAATGAAGTTCTTAAGCATATAAATTTTTGAAGAATTTTATCATTGTTTATTATCATTTGAAGCTTCATTTAATTAGCCCTACAATTAATTAATAATGATTGTAAAATATTTATTTATTTCTAACTTGTTTATGAACACCAATTAACACTAATTGTTTATTAATAAGTTGTTTATTAAACACAGAGGAGAATATTAAAATTGGTTGAATCAGGGATTGAAATTGAAATAAGTATCTAAAATAAATATTTTTGGAACTTAATATTTCCAACAATTTATTTAATTGGTCTGTAATTTGTGTTTGAAAACTTCTAATCCATCAGAAATTAATTACAATCCAATAAAATAACAAAAATTTTAATCATATCCTAATTTTTAAATTTATTACTTTTGCAGGAAATTTGAATTTTGCATGACAGAACTTAAAGTTAATAAAATTGTTTATAAAATTACAAAATATAAATTTGTAATATTTAGTTGTTTCAAAGGAAATACATAAAATCTAAAAGGATAATTCGAAAATACAGAAATTTTGAAAAAAACTCTCTTGAAAATAACATTATTATAAAATTTAAAAATGTCGTTGAATGAGAATTTCCCTATCATTACATAAGTTCATTCATTCATCATTCAAGTAAGTTCATTAAATTGTTTACAAAATTCTAAAATTTCAATATGAAATATACAGAAAATTTTAAGAAATTAATTAAAAACAAAAGTATTATTTGAAAGTAGAGAAATCTAAATAAACTTTCATGAAAGTTACAAATATCACATTATTGTTTAAAATTTTAAATCATAATGGAAAGTGCTTTCAATTAGTTTTAATATTAACGCAAAAATTTCCATATTGTAATCATTGATTATGAAAAATTAATGAACCAGATATAGAAATTCAATAAATGCCAAAAAATGAATTTGTTTAAATTGTTTTTAAAATTAAATGGATTGACATAATTTTAAAGATGGATTTTTCACAAATTTTAACCCGTTAAAAATTAATAAAAATCCGCAATGATAACACATTCTTTAATTTATTGACAATTTTTTTTTAAATTTCATGCTCTAAGATTGTTAATCTTCGTAAAAAATTAGAAGATTGCAAGAAGTTTCTTGAAAGTACATTTAATTGTTTATAAGATGTTCTTACTTTAGATTTGCAAGTGTGATTATTGCATTTACTCAGCTAAGTTTGAAGGAATTAATTAAAAATGAAAAAGGATAAATAAGGATAAATGTAGAAATTTTGAAACAAATATGTATTATAAATTTCATATTTTTGCTTGAAATAACATAATCTACTTGTGCATGAATTTAATTAGTTTTAAAATTAATTAATAATAATCCTAATATAATTATTTATCTAGAGGATATTAATTAAATATAACAAACAGTTTTGGAAAATGGAATAACCTGAATTGGAAATTACAATAAATGGTAAAAATTCATATTTACAAAATCACTTTTAATATTTTGTATATTGTTGTTGTCAATAAAAATAGATTAGTTACAACTTTTAATAAATGCACGAAAATTATTATAAACAATAAAAAGTTGTGTAACAAGATGTAATCATTTTTTGCTTTTCATGGATGTTTCCAAATTTTTTTATCAGAAATACGTTTAATTGTTTACAAGATGACATTATTCTACTGAAATGTTTATCTCAGTTCGAAGAAATCAATTAGACCAGAACAAAATGATTAAAAAATACAAAAATCTTAGAAACAAATTTATTTAAAATCATAATGTTTCACAGTTTTTGGTCAAAATATTAAAATCCGGTTGATATTTAGTTATAATAACTGAAATCATTATTCAATTATGTTTATGTGTCTAAAAGTTATTGTTTAAATAAAAATAGCAAATAACATGGAAAAATTGCTGCATCAGGACATTAAGCCGAAATAAACTTTCAAAAATAAAAAGCGCATTTCATATATTTGAAATTAATGTAATTTGACTAGGAATTTGTGATAAAAATAATTTGTTAAAACTTCTAAGCTACCCAAAATTAATTATAACACAAAATCAGCACTTGAAATTTATTTCAATTTTCGATACTTTAAATTTGATGATTTTGAGTTTTGCACAACATTTTTTGAAGATTTAATTGTTAATTCGACTCGACTTTGAAGTATTTAGTATTTAGTTGAAACCAATTACTTAAAACTTTGTTGTTTGATTGAAAATTTTGTCAATATTTTCAATGACTGATTAACAATTATATTTATTTTGAAGAAAAACTGATAGTTAAAATAGGTTTAATGTGTATTTAAATTATATTCTACTAAATTAAAGAATTTTTTAATAAAGTAGATAATGATATTTTGAAAAATTTGGAACTTACAGGAAAAACCCCATCAATGAGGATTTCGGATGTAATTTAAAAATTTTCATACTTTAAATTTGTTGGTTTTGTGAAGAATATCAAATTTTGTATAACGTTTTTGAAGTTTTAATTGTAGACTGGATTCCAGTATGAAATTTGTACCTAATTTGAGATGAATTAATTAAAACTGAGAAAAGGATAATTCAAACAAAATTTTGTCAACAAATAATTTTTCAGTAAATGAGAAAATTTCTCTTTTATGTTGAATATATAAAAGATTGTTAAAACAGTTTGAAAGAGTATATAATTTACTTTTTAATAAATCTGAGAACTTTTTAATGAACCAATTAATTCATGTGAATGATATCTCAAAACAAATTTATAACTTTGAGGAAAATTCCAATCAATACAAATTTCAATTTCCAGGATTACATCCCGAAAGTATATTCAACGAACCAAAAACCACAAATGGATGTGCAGCAGATGAGTGTAATCCTTCTTCAGTCTTCCAGAAGCTTCCAGAAGCTTCCAGAAGCCTCCAGAAGCCTCCACTCAGCGTCTGCATTCGACACTCACATGTCGCATTTCGTGCGCGATTCAACGACTCTCGCAAGTTTTAATGATGATTTTAGCGCGTCCATTGTTTTTGCGCTGACGGTTAAACGGTAACCTGGGAACGTTAAACATGCCAAATTGAAGTTTAATATCTCATTAAACTGGCTGCAAAGCTATTACATTCTGTTTCGTCTCATTGGACGTCGCCGAGCGCGGCTTACAGCGCGCGCATGATCCTGAAGGATGCGAAGGATGAGTCCGGGTGCAGTCCTCGCGCGTCTCGAGGAGCGCTGTTGTTTTATAATTAACACCGACTGCGAGGTAATTAAATCTCGGCTCGTCCGCGGGTGCTGTGCAACATAATGGATTCAAGTTTGCTTTTGTTTATGTTGCATGCGGAAATTCCTTAAATTCTCGCTTGACTTTTGTCCTGGTTCTCTTATCCTTTTTTACGATCCGGCAATGTTTTTGCAGTTTTTGTTCATAAACTTAAAGTTGTTCAGATTTGCACAAGTTTTCATTCCAGTTTTGTAGACAATTAAATTTTCTTTTAATTGATGTATCAGATGATATTATTTCCGGTCGATTGATGGATTATTTTGTCTTAGAAATTGAATATTAACTTGCATATTTTCAAATAGTTAGTTCTTTATTAAAAAAAACAACAAATTTTATTTTATTGATTCTTAGACCAACTTATAGATAATTAAGATCCTCCTAAAATGATAGCTAATATGATATTAAATATCACTGAGTAATATGATATTTCTGTGTTTGAAATTGAATTATATGCATAGGAAAAAATGCATATTTTTAGATATTCTTGAATATTGGAAAAACAACACAATAATTTTTACTTACTCTAAGATCAATTTATAGATAATTAAATTCTTTATGAAATGATATCACACGTGATATAATTTCCAGTTTAGTGATATGATTATTTTGTCCTAAAAGTTGAATATTTTCCTGAATTATTATGTACAAAAATTTTTGACTATTATAAAAACAGATTTTTTTACTATATTCTGATAGATGATTAAATTCTTTTTAATGTGATAGATTGCATGATATCTGTTTATTGATATAATTATTTTGTCCTTGAATTTGATTATTCACAAAATTTTTATGCCATGTAAAAATGCAAAAAAATTAGATATATTTGTTTATTGTAAAAACATCAATCTTAGAAATTTAATATTTACCTGCATTTTATAAATAGTGTAATTGCATATTTTTTAGATATTTTTTCTTGTGGTAAATATAAAAGTCTCTTTTTGTTTCACTTTTAAATTAGTTTAGAGATAATTAAATTTCTTTGAAAATGATATATCATATGATATTCTAGCTGATTCAGTCACATGACATAATTGTGCTGGATGTAAAATAATTAAAAATTATCAAATAAAACATACATAGTTTAAAGAAATTAGGATACTTTTAACAACAACAAATCCAACTTTATTGAGTTTGGCATCAATCTATAGGTTATTAAATTATCTTTCAAATGATATATGATATGATATCATTACCATTCGAAAACGACAAGTAAATTTCCTTTAAACAGCTAAAAGAACGAGTAACCGGAAATTATCATCCCCATTTTTTTCATCGTTACGAGAGGTAATTAAGACCTGAAATTAATTGAAGATCAAAACGCACGTAGGGTCAAATACAAGGTAGACTTGATTCGAGCTTAAACACCCCCTCGGGGGGTGGCCATATCACCCCCAGCATCGCCGTGTACAAATTAATTACAGCAACGCAATGTGAGTCTTTTAATTAATTACAAAACGTGGGATTAACAAGGCCTATAATCAGGGCTTTTCACGAGAGGGCCACAAGTCGCAATCCAGAATCCTGAATCCCGAATCCCGAACCCATTTAATGGCTGGCCATGAAAGGGGGCGCCACCATCAACGAAGAAGAAGTCTCATGTCAAATTCAACTCAACTCCTAGAACTTCCAGAAGGAATTCATTCACATTCACTAGTAGATGTGGAAATTTTGATGCGAGTTTCAAAGATGGCGAAATGAATAAATTTGCCCCCAGGTGACATTTGACGGGTTTCATTAGCCGGTCGGTTCAATTTTCAACCGTTCCATGGGACAATGCTATTAGGATTGTATTTCCTGCGCGGAAAAATCGTTGAAAGAACTCGTTGCAGCAATCGCCCCCGATGCCGGCTATCGGTTCTAATGAAACTTCTGGAATTGTTCCTCGATGGACGTCCAGCACTAATACTTTCAGCTATCGCTGGCTGAAAGTAGTGGGTAGTTCTTTCCAGCGATGTTCCTGTGAGTTCTGGAAGAGGGAAAGGTAGAGAGAGGGATGGGGGGTATGTTGTAAATTATAAGGGATTGCGACTGTTATCGATGGTCGCTGTAATTAAGGCCGTCAGCCATCGGGTTTCATTTATGCTCGGGTGCGATCGACTCGCTCTTCATTTTGTTCCAGAATTGTCCCGAATCCTTTGAATGACTTTCGGGATGCTTTTCGCCATGTTGCAAAGTACTTGTCCTACATTTTGTTGCTTTCTGAAGTTAATCAGATAGATTAAAACAATTAGTTGAATCCTATAAGGTTTAGGGTTTAAGTTAAGTTAGGAAGAGCTTTATTTTATCTTGGAAAAAATATGTTTTTCTGATCTGTTCTCAATCAGTGCGAAAGCATTTTTTCAAATTTTTGTTGAGTAATGAAAAATACAAAAAATAAATTATAAAAATTGCCAGGTATGTTAAAAAAATGATCTCATCTTTCAAAAAGAACAAAAGTTGTAATTGTATAAAGATTTTAGGAAAAGCTTTATTTTTTCTTGGAAAAAATATGTTTTTCTGATCTGTGCTCAATCAGTGTGAAAACATTTTTTCAAATTTTTGTTGAGTAATGAAATATACAAAAAATAAATTATAAAAATTGCCAGATATGTTAAAAAAATAATCTCATCTTTCAAAAAGAACAAAAGTTGTAATTGTATAAAGATTTTCCTCAAAAAGCAACAATTTTTTCCAAAACTGAAAATTTCAAAAGTAAAAATTGTATTCAATCAATAGTATAAAATTATAGTTCTTTAATAATAAATTAAAAAATAGATTGGCGCAATTTATAAAATGGAACAAAAGTTGTAGTAATTTGAAAAGTTTCCAGAGTATGTTCCAAAGTATTTTCAAAAATATAATAATTGTTTTTGCTCAATGTCAAGATACTTTTAAAAGTTGGTGTTTTGATAGGAATTAAAAAGAAAACATTCAAAATTTTAATTAGAACTAAAGTTATAATAAGTTAAAGATTTTTCAAAAGTGCAACAATCATTATTTGTACTCATTTTTTGAAAATTGCATGTCTAAACAGTCTGAAAAGATAATGTTTTTAAAATATTGAATTGTTTTTAATCAATATCTAGATAGTTTTGCAAGATAGTGTTTTTGTAAGAAAGTTAAAATAAGTTAAAAATTTTAAACATGTCCAATAATAGCTATTGGTCTTCATTTTTGGAAATTTCATTGTCAAAATTGTTTTAAATGGTAGTGTTTTTGTATATAATAAAAAAAATATAGATTAGCGAACAAAAATTATAATTATTTAAACATTTTTCAGTGGCTAAATTGTCTATAAGACAAAACTATGATAATTACTATTAATCAATTTGTAGAGAATTTAAAAAGATAATGTTTTTTTAAGAATTAAAAAGGATAGATTGACACAAACTTTCAACTTAAATAAAGTTATAATAAATAAATTAATTTTTTGAAAATCCAATCTCGTAATAGTGTAAAAGGATAATGTTTCCAAAATATAACAATTGTTTTTCATTAATCCGAAAATTGAAAGAATTTAAAAAATAAACTGATCTGAAAAATCAATTCGAACAATGTTACAATAAATTAAACATTTTTCTAAAGTGCAGTAATAGAAATTGGTGCTCAATTTTGGAAAATTTCTGAAATAAAAATTGTTGTTAATCAATTTTTTGAAAATTAGATTGGCTTAATATTGAAGTTGGTGCAAAAGTTTAGCAATTAAAAATTTTTCGAAAGAATCACCATTTATTTGAAATTGCAATATGTAAATAGTCTAAAAAGATGATTTTTTTTAATGTAATATTTATCTTTAATCAATCGGTAGATAGTTTTAAAAAATAGTATTTTTTGTAAGGATTGTGCAACAATCTCAAAAATTAAAATTGATAGTTTCAAAATATAAAGTTTTTAAAAAAAGTAGATTGATCTAATATTTTAAATTAAAGATTTGACAATGACTTAAAAATATATCGTTTAATTTGAGGCATTAAAAAATTTTTTGGCTTAATATCCCAAATAGAATAAGAACAATAGGGAATTTAAAATTTAATCGATAACCCGAAAATATAAAATAAAATTTCTAGACTTTCCTGGATCAAACAATTAATCAAAAGCAAATCCTTTTCGACCATTCAAAACCAGATGAATCTAGGAAGTAATAAAATCTCAGTTGAAAAATGCATCGCGTTTAAAAAATGGCGTCCATTCAAAAACGTCGATTACTCCTAAACGGAAACTTGCAAATGCGTCCAAGGATAACAAATGCGATCCGTTCGGAAACAATCGCCACTCGATTGCGTCCCAGCAAGCGTCATCCGAATGTGATTGAAACGGTGCTACGTAATCCGGGACGAAACGGGACGAAGCGCATGCGGCACGTGCAAAATGGAGTGTGACATTCCCGCAGGAGCAAACAAGCAACGTGCAGCGCAAAATGTAATAATACTTTACGCCCACGCCATACAACGCGCTCCTTGCGCTCCGTTAGGTTAGGAACGTGATCGCAGAAAAGGATAACACGCGGACGCGACACGCGCGCATATTTTCCCCTCGAAATATTGCCCGCCTTTCTGATACTTCTTCCTGTTTTACCGTTTTCCTGCTTCCTTCGCGCTGGTAATTTGTTGATCCTTGAATAAAATGCTAAGATGATTGCTATCCTTGCGTGTTTTCAGGATATCAAGGATAAGGAACAAATTTAAAATTATGCGTCGTTTCTGTGTTGAAATGAAACCGGAAGTATGCTACATCATCAATGTTGAGGTGATTTTATATCTTTGAATAAAGTACTAAAGTTAACGTTATCCTGGCGTTTTCAGGATTTTAAAGAGAACTGCGAAAAACGAAAAGAATAAAGAAATTGCAAATTTTATATTTCTTCTTTGAACGATATACAATACAAATGTTTAACGTCAAAAGATTATAGATAATGTCGTTCAATAAATTATTAAATGATAGCTATCCTGTTTTTTCAGGATAAATTCGGATTTTACAGAAAAATGAATGAGGAATCAAAAAAAAAAAATTCGGTTTTATACTTTGGACAGAAAACCGGAAGTACCGATTTAACATCATCATAGTTATCAGAGTGCAGGTAATTATAAATTCTAAAAATGATATCTATCCTAGTATTTTCAGAATAACTATAGAAAAACGAATGGGAAATCGTACGAAAAAAATACAAATGTTCTGTTTTTGAACTCAAAATCTGAAACATAATTTTCTGATAAATTGTATATCCTAGAATAAAAATTTAATATTATTCTGGTATTGCCAGGATATTATTGCAAATTACTTATGAATATAATTACAAATTTCATGTTTTTCAATGAAACCGGAAATATACAAAATCATTCTGGATATTAAGAAAGAAATAAATAAGGAGTCAAAAAACACTACAAATTTTGAAGCTATCTTGAATATTGCAAACAGGAAATATGTTAAATCATCAATTAATGTCTAGATTTGTTGTAAATCCTTGACTATTTTTATCCTGGTATTTCGGGATATTATAAAATCTATATAAAATATACATAATGAAAACAATTAGAATCATAGAACATATCTTGTTATTAAAATGCCTCTAATTTGTATATCTTTGTACAAAATTCAATATTGATTATTATCCTGATTTTCAAGGATATCCTAATGAAATACATGTAACAAAATTGGAAATTCTTATTTCTGATTTTAAACTTTATTTGGAAATATCAAATAACGCTACAAGTAATTCATAAATCTATTTTAAAATAGATTTATCAATTCAACATAGATATTGTAGATTATTATCCTGGTATTTCCAGGAAATTCAGGCAAATGAATACCAACTCGAAAATAAAATTAGTTTCAAACTCTAGTTTGAAATTCAAACCGGATATATTCCTAAGATTCAATGTCATAGGACTATAGATAATTTGTATATCCTTAAATAAAGTTTTAAATGATTTATATCCTACATATATATTATAGCGTTTTAGGATATTGTAAAAATGCATGTAAAAAAAAATTGAAAATTACGTATTTTAGTTTTGAAATGTAACTGGAAATATAATTTGACATTGACATAGACATTTTTTGAATGTAATTTTGAAATAACTTTTATCCTGGTAATTAAAGGACAATTCTTTAAAAAGATAAATGAAAAATTCAAATTTCATATAGAAAAACTGAAAGCCGGGGAAATCCAACACAGAATCCAGGTAATTTCTACAACTTTACATAAATAACTAATAAAATGTTATCCTGACGATTCCAGGATCTTTGTAAAGTCATAAATGCGAAATCAAAAAAAAACTAAATAAATTACATAATCAGAAATATGTCTCATCCTTGTTTTTTGTAAAATCTTATGATTGGTATCCTGACTTTTCCAGGATAATATAAGCAAATTCCTAAACAAAATGTCGTATTTCTGATTTAATCGGTTACCGGAAATATGCCTTCTCATCAGACTATAGGAAATTTATCAATCTCTGAAGGTTATCCTGGAATTTCAAGGATATTTTGAAAAATACATACAAACTCAAAAAATAAAACAAATTTCAAAATCTCTTTTCATCCAGTATCAGGAAAAATGCAGCGTCATTAGGATTCAAGTCCTTGAACAAAATGTTAAAATGATTACTATCCTGGAATCAGTATTTCTCCCAAAACAAAAAAATTGTCTCTCTCTTTTAAACTGAAAACCGGAAACATCCCACGTCATCGCAGTGCTTGTCGGGCGCGCTGCACAATGCAGCAAACCTGATTTAAGGAGTATTACAAGAAAGGATTAACTGCACGTACAACAAAGCGTATGGCCGATCCTGGCGCAGGAGCAGCAGCAGCAGCGGCAGCGTTCCGGATGTCACGCGCGCCATTTTACGGCGGTCGTTATTTAGATTTTAATGAATAATCTATGTGCGCTGCACGTGCGCTGCAATCGCATTTGCATTCATGCAGCAAGTCGCGCAAACAAAATACGTAAATTCGCCATTCAAGCGGTCGTTATTTGTTTGTAGAGGGCGCTTCTTTGGGACTATTTAAGCCAATTAGAGACGTTATAAAATGGCGGAGTTTCCGGTATTGTTCTACTTGTTGTTGTTCGACAGTCAATACCATTTTTGATTCGTATGTTTAAGGAGCTTATTTGTATAACGAATTTTAATGAGATACAGAAAAAAATATATATCATTTTTTTGATTATTTTTAAAGTTAATTTTTATGTATCGAAATCAAAAAAAAACAAGTTTGTTCCATATTTTTTTGTGTGTTGTTCTTTTGTTTTTCTGAATAAATATTTCAAAACTAAAGATTATATGAAGAAATTTTGAAAATTGAAATGTAAAAGGATAAAAGGATAATTTTTTGAATCAATTCCAAATAATTGTATTTCATTTTTTCACTAATTCTTGGACATGAAAATTAACAATGTTTCCATTTGGTACTTTCCTCGTATTTGATGAAACGAAAAAATTTCATTTGAAGCGGTAATTTCCTCATTGAAAAATTCCATTTAAACCGTCTCGGGATTTATTCATAGTTTGTAAATTACAATGGGAAGATTTTCATTACAAAAGGCGCACGAAAGTGGGGATTAAAATGCAATGGCTGCACTGCTCCTTGCCCTCCATTACCCCCCACCCTTCCTCACACAAGCACTTCTTCGGATACACTCATGCAACGAGTCCTGGAGAAGCAGACCGGAAATGCAACGCGGAAGCGTGACCGCGACAGACCCAACAAACGGGCAGGCAGGAGGATAAAGAGGGCGCTCCGTTATTGATTATCTCCGAACGAGGGAGCCTCTTTCGCTTCCGGCATGTGTGTGTGTGTGAGTGTGTCCATGTTGTTGTTCGCGCGCGCCTTTTGCGCTCTTCTTTCGGGAGGGATCAAGGCGCTCGTCTGGAGTCCGGAGTCTGGAGTGCAACTTGGTGGGGGGCGGCGGACGGCGACAGGAAAAGGCGGACGCGGCGTTATCACACCATTAAAATCTAAAATGCACACGCGTGAATGGTCCGGGAACGTGCCAGGACGACTTCGATTAATTATGCCGCGTCATCATCCTCGCAGCGTTTTGTGCTCGTAGGTTGGCAACGCGAAAGTCACCAGACAAGTGCCACGTCATCTCACATAGAGGACGCAATATGCAAATATCATTTTTCCCACAATGCATTGCATCCCGCCGAATTGGATGCGATTGATTGATTGAAATTGACGTTTTCATGTTTCATATTTCATTCGTGTGGCTGTCATTCAAACTTGAAATTTAGGGGAATTCGTTCGAGAGGATATGTGTGTTAGTCGGGGATGGGGTTTGCGGGACTCACCTGAACTCGACGAAGCCCTGGTGCAGGAGGAGGGCCATGAAGTCGCCGGCCATGTCGTCGCGTTCGCCGGTGAGGAAGAAGATGCCGTCGTACGCTTCCGGTCGCAGCTCGAGCGTCACCTGCACGTGCTTGTACGCACCGCGCAGCGCGGGGAAGGCCAGCCAACTCGAACCGGAAAACCGGGGCGAACGTATTTCCACTTCTGGAACAATTCAAGATGGTAATTTTTAATTGCAGTCCAGAATCAGGTCAAAATGGAGTTAGAGATGTTTTGTTCTAGAACAATCAGTTATATGGTTGATGTCAAAGTTGGGAAAGTCAATAAGTAAGTTCAATGAGGTGTTCTGGATTAGACTATCTTCGTCCTTGGATCATGTTTGTAGAGTACTAATGTAAAGTTGGTTATTTTTCAAAAAAAATATCTTTTTTCTGAAAGATTCATTTTCTCTAATTAGAAGTCGTTCAAATCACTCAGAAAGTTGAATGATATGAAAAGTTTGGAAGTTGAAGGATTCAACTATTATGATAGTTTTTTGCCCATCTTTGATTATCTACTTTTGTAAAGGACAAATGTGAAATTTAATATTTTTCTTCTGGAATATTTTCTTGCCACAAATGTTAGTTAAAATACTTTCAAAAATGAGATATCAAATTACCATAATAAATTGACGTCCATCCTTTGTTATCTGTATTTATAAAGGACTAATTTAAAATTGGGGATTTTTAAAAGAGTCTTTTATTCTAGAATATTTTCTTGTACGGAAAGTTTCTTAAAACAATCAGTAATTTGAGTTTCATGGCAAATTTTAAATTTGTCTATCATAACTCTTCTTCATCCATATTTGTAAGAAATCATTCTGAAATTGGGAATTTCTCATTGGTTTTTGAAAAAAGTTGCCAAAACATTTCGAAATTTAAGTAACATAGTAAATTTCAAAGTTGAAAGACATAAATATCATAATACTTTTTCATTTATCCTAGATTTTCCATTTTTGTAAAATTGACTATTTTTCTGAATAGAATATCCTTTTCTGTAACATTTCTTTGCATAAATGTTGTTAATAACATTTTAAAATTTCAAAGTTGAGGGACTTAAATATAATCATAGTTCCTTATCCATTCATGATTTTCCAAAAATTAAAATGACCAATGAGAAAATTGACTGTTTTTGAAAAATGATAATTGTTCATTTTTGTTTTCGTAAGTAATTTTTTGTTTTAAAAATTACGAAAAACATTTTGATTTCAATTTCGGTAGTATAACAAATTTCAAAGTTGAGAGAATTAATTATCAGAATAGTTTTTTGTCTATCCTTAATATCTCTAAAGGACCAATGCCTATATGAATTTTTTGAAAAGTTCTAGAACATTTTCTTGTTTTAAAAATTGCTAAAAACACTTTGAAATTTGGGCAGCATAGATAATTTCAGTATTGAGATTCTTAATTATCATGATAGTTTATTGTCTATGTTTGATATTTGTAAAGGATAAATGTGAAATTAATTATTTTTGAAAAGAGTTTTCTTCTTCTAGAAGAATTTTTTCTTTCTTGAAATTGAGTAACATTGCAAATCTCAATTTGAATATTCAAGTAAAATGATAGATGTTCTTTTATCCTTGGATCTATCCTATTATCCAAGGATCTATGTGAAATTCAGTGTTTTTGAAAAAGTTTCCTTGATCTAAAAATTTTTCTTGTTTTAAAATCTTCTAAAACACTTAAAAATTTGAGTAACTTAGCAAATTTCAAAGTTGAAGGACTTAAGTATAATTGCAGTTTCTTATCCATTCCTGATTTTCCAAGTATTTAAAGGACCAATGAGAAAATTGATTGTTTTGATTGCTCATATTTACAAAGGATCAATTGGAAATTAGATGTTTTTTCAAAAGGATATCTTTATTCTATAACATTTATGGTTTTAAAAGTTGTCCAAAACACTCAAAAAATATTAAGGTCAGTCTATAAAATGGTGTGGTTCATCTTTCATCCATAATCTATTTTTAGTTTTCCAGAGGACCAATCTTTGATATTCTTGAACACACACTTGTTCTTTTTGAAGATGTTTTCGAATATTTTTTGCAATCTGGTAAATCCCCAATACATTATACAACACTTGACTAAAATCAGTACCGAACTGACCCACAAGACCCAATCTTAACCTCAACCCCAATGAATAAACATGTCTGCACTTGTCGTCCTTCGGCCGCCATTACAAGGATCACGAATCCCAGGAGCGTACGCGCACTAAAACCGCGCGCTAAAAACATTTGAATAATTTGAATATTGTCGTCGTCGTCATCGTCGTCGTCGGCGGCGTCGTCGACGGTGGCGTCCTCCCGGTCCCATATCTCCCGATGCACACACAACCACCCTCCGCCATATTTATTTATGCGGTGCATTTATGCGTGCTCGCTGGCGAAATATGACAGGATAGCATTCTGGGGCGGGCGGCCATGTTCACGAACGTGGAAACGACACGCGAACCGACTGGGACAAGGTTGGCATACAAATATCGGGCGGCAGGGGGCGGCACATTTCGCATGCACTCATTCGTGGCGGCCATGACAAACATGTGCATCGGATTTCGTCCTGTAGGAATATCCTTCTTGTCAGCGCCAGCCCTGCAGCGGGCTTTCCTGCCTTCTGGACCGCGTGCGATGTGTGCACTCGGATGCTGAACCGAACCGGAAATATGGTGGATGATGTGTAAGGACGCAGGATGTTGTGTGGACTTTTCAGGATTAGCATTGTTATTTCAACAAATCTCCATGGATACATTATGATTGCATTTTATGTATCAAATGTCCTCTGTTATGGTTTACCACATGGTCAGATTTATCAATTTCTTGTTGTAACTTTAGCCATTCAATACCAGATGGCGCCACCTCAACCCTCCTTCAAGGTTATTGTAGTAAATGTACTCAAGGTTCATAATCGTTTATTACATCTTTTTGCTAAAATTTATCAATTTTCTCCCCATGATTTTTTTCTTTTTTATATATTGCAATGGTTCACTACATTTTGTCAATTACTTTTGTGAATATCTTGTCCCTGATTTCGTTTATCAACCGCAAGATGGCGCCACTCGAAACCACCCCCTCCCCCCACCCTCTCCGGCAGTAAATTCGATTGGTATGCCACTCGGTGTGTATTTTCCGAATCAGCGACGTACAATTACCGACCCAGGCATTTTCATTGCGAATCCAGCATGACAATTCCCCGATGACGAGGTAACATCAACATTGGCAGGACGCGCAAGGAGGTCGTAAGTGCTTCGCTGCCGTTTGCCGTGAGGGCCATTCCCGAAACAGACGAGGAAGGAGGTTGTGCAGAAGGAGAAGACGCAGGACGATTTCGAAGGACGACGGCGATTTGTGCAAATTCTGCGAATCTATTAGATGTAAACGTTTCGAGTGCTATCGATTCGAAGGTCCTCCGCCATTAGAGTTCGTGTTTCCGGGAGGATGCGGAGGATGATGGGTAAATGGCGTCGGCGGTGAAGGATGAGGTGAGATGACCAAGGATGTTTCTGGTTGATTTATAAGGAAGTGCTGAAGATGATTTGGAAATTTTCAATTTTCTTTCTACTACTATTGAAAATAAAAATTTAAAAGTCAAGTTGTATCATATTGAGGGAAGGAAATTTCTAATATTTTTATCTTTGATAAATCCTTACTAGATTAGATTCAGAGATATTAAGCTTTCAAAAATCTATTACTTAATTTTAGAAGGTTTTCATATTTCATGTTTTTAAATTAAATGACTTGAAATTATGAAGGATATTTTCCTATTTTAAATCCTTCTAAAATACTTTTGAAATTTTAAATGATTGTTTTATATTGAATTAAGAAATTTTCAAATCTTTTCTTTCTTTGATAAATATTTACGAGGTTAAAATCAGAAATTTTATTCTTTCAGAAATCTATCAAATAAATTGTGGGAGTTTTTAAATATAAAATTCAAATTTTAAAATCAAGAGACTTAAAAAAATCAAGGATATTCCTTTTCTTAAATCTAAGAAACTTTCAAATGTATTTTCTTTGATAAATTTTAAATTCAATAGTCTCAAATATATTTTTTGGGAAATTTCTTGATATCATTTGAAAAACAGAAATTTTAATCTATCAAATCAATCAAGAAATCATTTGTGATTTCAATTTTTCTTAGTTTTTTAGAATGACCAAATTTTTTTCTTGCTGGTTTATATTTAAATGATGAAGAAAATTCTGAATATTACGAATTGTTTTAATACCACAAAAAAAAAAATATTTATAATTTGAGTTGTTTTATATCGAAGGACGAAAATTTCAAATATTTTTTGTTTCCTTAATAAATTCCCATTAGATTAGATTCAGAATGTTTAATCTGTCAGAAATCATCAAATCATTTGGAGTAATTTAAAATACACATTTCAAATTTTAAAATGAAATGATGAAGAATAAATCTTTGAAATTTTTGAAATTTTCAAAAATCATAGAAAATTTAAAATTTAAAGTCTTTAGAGTCTCTAAAATATTTATTTCTTTTAATTGGCCAAAAATCTATTTGTTGAGAGCATTTAAACCACAGAAATTTTACTCTAAAATCTACCAAATCAATTTTTTTCAAAATTTTCAAAATATAAATTTCCAATTTTAAATTTATTTGGAATATTGAAATATAAGTAATAATTACTATAGAAAACGTTACAAATGTGCAATTTTTATTTAATTTGGTGGTGTTCCAGAAAATTTTATCCTGAAATAATGAAATACCTAATATTTATTTCGTAATTCTAATTTGATATTATATTACGATTTTTTTGAATCCTTGAATCCTTATTTGCTTCAACGTTATTTATTTTCACTATTGAAATTTTGTTTAATAAAATTTGAACTCAGAAATTAAAACTTTCAGAAAGTTATCGAATCAATAAATTTTTAAAATTTTTATTTCAAATTTTAATTGCAAAAGGACCAAAGATGTTCCTGGTTGATATGTAATAAAGTTGTAAAAAACCTACAAATTTGCAAATTTTGTTTTACATGAAGTTTCGCAGAAATTTGTGTAGAGATCTACAAAAATTTAGATTGCAAACAAAGAAAAAACTTGCAATATTTGTTTCCTTTGATAATTTTGAATTGACAAATCCTTAATATTTCCAAATTCATGTCCTTTTGGAGATTTTTATTCTTTTAATCTACTTAAAATTCAACTTCAGAAATTAGGTTAAACATATGTTTAAAAATTAAAATTAAGTGACTTGAAATGAAAGATGTAACAACTCCAATTGATTTATTATGGATCTCTGACGTTGTTAATTCAGGATTTTGAGGGCAAAGGTCGCCTCTAATGAACCGGGAATTGCAGTAAATCCAGGATAATCGCCGAATTTAATATAAAAGCCATCCATCATTATTGATTGACGTTTGTACTGACATGATAAACTGCTTTAATATTGCGTGCATGGAAAAATTATTTCGGTTAATTTTTCAAAAAAAAAATTGACATATGTTACTCATCATCATTTTTTACTATTACGTTTTTACATGATAACTTTTT
Organism: Aleochara sp. GC000083; assembly: GCA_030264555.1. Taxonomy (NCBI): domain Eukaryota; kingdom Metazoa; phylum Arthropoda; class Insecta; order Coleoptera; family Staphylinidae; genus Aleochara; species Aleochara sp. GC000083. The sequence continues at coordinate 30,090 of JARJDZ010007395.1, forward strand.
GGAACGATAAAATTATTATTTATTATTAGTTATAATTTGGGATAATTAATTGAACTCATTACTCATCAATATTATTAATGCTGACACTAATTTGAAACTTGATATAAACAAACTCGAAACAGTCGGCGAAATCGAATATTACTAACTTTTCGATAATAACAAATCCAAAATCCTAATTAATCTAATTAACCTAATTAGATGGTAAAATATGATAGATTGGCCGAACGTTCATTACACGCCTGACGTGTCATTATTCTTCCATAACGATTCTTCCATGGCGCGAAATCTGCACGAATAATAACACGAACGATGATTTAATGGAAATGCTGGAACGAAACAAAATGGCGGCGCGAGGCGAACGAGGAGCGAACATGAAGGACGAAATAGAGCAATATGTGAACGCGATTTTCCATCAAATTGTAATTCCAGCCGAACTAATATCGAACTTGTTCGTGTTCTGCGGATCAGAACTGTCAGTAAAATGTGTTACAAAACGCAGTCAAACAGCAAATCCATCGAGGAATCCAAGCAAACAGTGTTGATGTTAATGTCGATGTATTAAACGTAGATTTTTTCAGTTAAGACAAAAAGGATAATTTTTTTTTGTAGGACATTGTATATAAACATTTATATAATTTTTTTATGTTTAGCGAGAGATGCGTCATGTTGTTACTATTTTTCGTAGAACAAGGACTCAATTGCTAATTATTGAAAATTAGTTTAAAATTAGACTTTTTCTCAATTTTATTTTCCCTAAATGAGTCATATCTTTAATAACAAGCTAATTGTAAGCTAATTCTCTTTGAGGCATTGATGTTGATGGATATCATAGTAAGATTGAATAAAAAAATAATTTTTGTTTTCAAAGAAAAAAAATCCTTGTTACTTGATTTATTTCACTAGTGAGAGAAATAACAACTTTATTTCACTAGTGAGTAAAATAGATGACTACTCATGAAATAAATTATACGTTACCATGGTTACAAACATCTAACAATTTTCAGACTGTATGATCGATCTTTCAAAAAAAACAAAATCAAGGATAATAATTCTTCAGTGCCATAGGTCAAAATCCTTAATGATTCAATGGAAATGATCGAACGATGAAAGTGGGTACAACCACCGCGGCTGCCAACTAAAATTATCGATTTCATGCATAATTCATGATCCAGCCACATAAAGGCCATCCTCTTTGTACGGCATGACCTAAATGAATAATTTACCACCAACGAGGGCCAATGGAAACAACTTTTGGGTCGCAATACACTTAATGTTCGTTCGCTTCATTCCGAATGGCAACTGAGCCGCGTGGAATTGACGGTAAATAATACAGGAGGACTATAAACGATTCAAATTTATACAGTGCCAAGTAAAAAAGTCACTAAAATTTTATTCAGAAAATCGTAAAATGAAATCAGAAAAATGGGAAATTGTCATAAAAATAGGAGATTTGAAAGTTTTTGTGTTTATAATGTTATTACACACACGTGTGATAAATGTCATTTTATCTTATGGGAGAAGAGTTGATAATATGTTACATGAAGTCTTAAAATCCAAAATTGTTATTATACTTTCTGAGAGAATTTCTGATGTCAAATATTACTAACAAATTATTTGAAGTACATTAAATTTTAGGTGAAATATTTGATAATATCTAAAAGATTTGGAATTGTTCAAACGTATGTTTAAAAATTTTGAAATTTACAATAAACAGTTAAAAAAAAATACTATTGAAGAAAAACCCATATAATTAAATTAAATTTTGAGGTTACTTTTCTACAAAATTCTCGATTCCTATGCCAAAATATCAATAAGTTTTCTGATATAAAAAAAGAGAAAATTAGTTTCAACAGACAGCGAAAATAGTTGAAAAGTTTTAGAGGTTCTTTTCGAACAGAAAATTACAATTTTCACTAGAATTTCACATTTAAATTTTTGAAATATTTTCTCAGTTATAGTTTGAATATTTTGCAAAATTTGGTTTTCAGAGCTTTCACAAAAAAAATCTTAAAAATCTTAAAAATATAAAAGGTATCAATCATTTTTGGATTCTGAATTTAAATAAATGTTAAATTTCAAATTTGTGTTTGAAAACTCAAGTAAAATCTAGACATTAATATGAAATTTTGAGAAAATTCGTGATTACATGCAAAAGTTTCAATAAGTTTGCTGAAATAACAAATAGAAAATTAATTCAAATTTCAAATGGTAATGAAAATTATTTAAAATTGTTTGAAGCACTTTTCAAACAGAAAATTACACTTTTCATTAGAATTTCATTTCATACAATTTTTGAAATATGTTCTCAGATATAGTCTGAAATTTTCTACAATAAGTTTTTATCTCTTCGACAAAAAAATGTTATGAATATAAAAGATATCAAAAATAATTCTGAATTTAAATAAAAATCAATTTCCGAATTTTGTATAAAAGTAAAACCCATATATTTAAATAAAATTTTGAGGTTCCTTTCTAGAAAATGTTAAAATAGAGAATTGGATTAAATATCAATAAAAATAATTGATAATTTTTAGATCTTTTCGCAAAAAATTGAAAAATAGTCTCAATTGTAAAATGTTTTCAAAAATATTATTATTATATTTTTCATAATTGAGATAAAGAGAAAATAACAATGTTATTTTACATCACTAAAATTTATTTGAAAGTTTTAATTTTGATTTTTATTGTATCATGTGGAATTTTCAATGAAATTTTCTTATTATCCTTGCAATTTATTCTAGATGTGTCAAAATTTCAAACTATTTCTCGCAGATTTTCCAACCAGAAGCAAGAAGAATTGTTTTATATTTTATTCTCATAAAGCTGATTTTCAAGATTTTGTAATAAACTACAAAAATTAGTTATACATTTTCAATTAACAATTTGAATATAAAATTATGTTGGAAAAAATTATCATTCAGGAAATATCGTAATTTTGTATCAAAATAAGACCGGGGAGAAAGGAACAAAATGCTTTTACGTTTCGTTTAATTTCCAAAATTCTGTACAGATCTCTACCATCCCTCGAACGCAGGAACTAATTAAACGAGGCTTTTACCTCGAATGGCAACGCAAATCTTTATCAGATCGAACTTCCTTTGCTCCCGTGTACAACAAACCCTCAAGTTATTACTTTTGCACTCTGCACCCTCGCACAACCCAAAGAACCCGAGAAAGGGCACCCTCCATTTCTTTTGCTTCAACCCCTCGCACTTCTTTGAACGCTGAAAGGAAATGGTACATCGAAAAATTCAGGGTCCTTGATTGCTTTCATTGATTAGAGTAATTGATTGCTATAGATAATCAATAACAAGTTTTCTTGGGGTTTTCCTAACTTTCCAAAATTTTTACTTTAATAGTCCATGAAACTACATATTTGTAAGGACGAAAATTGATTTTATTTCACAAGTGAGAGAAATCATACTTTTACTTCACGAGTGATTGAAATATAGTTAAAATTTCAACTCTAACGCAAATTTAATAATTTCCTTATAAGAATAAACTTGCAATGAGAATTTGTGGTAATATTTTTCAGTTTTAAAATTTCTTGGAAAATCGTACCAATTTTTTCCCGTTCGATAAAATGTCAATTACCTCACGTGTGCCAGAAAAACCTTGAAATTTATGCTTTTCTCACATTTCTCCTCTAACTACATTTTTTATTTCCATGAAAACAAACTACAAAAAAATAAAAAAGGATTTATTTGACTCGAACAGGAGTGAAGTGCTGGAAGGTAATTTCTTAGCTTGACTTTCTCAGACGACACGAAAGAAATGAAAGCGGGAGGAAGGATGGGGAACGGAAGTGTGGGTGGAGGGGGGTGGAAACATGGAATACGTCGATGAGGGAATAGTTGGGAGTCACGCAAGAAGGAAATTTCCTTGCTTCGTTTTGACTGTGTGGCGGGATTCCCACAGGCGAACACGCAACGGCCATAAAAGCCAAATAATAATTGCGGCTTCTATTTTGGGCCGAACACACACGAATAATAAACCCGCAATTATACACGTAATAAATAACGAATTGGATTAATTAAATAGTCCCGCACTCATACAATGCGGACATAATTCCGAATGGGAATCAGTTCGGAAATTCAATAAATAACAAATCAACTTCACAACTAATTTC
>JARJDZ010007406.1:0-11105 GCA_030264555.1 Aleochara sp. GC000083
ATAGTTGTCTTATGAATTAAAATCTTTCGCCCACTTTATTCCTGGTATTTGCATCAGTCCAATTGAGATATGAAGAGGAATCAAAAGAATACTTTTGGTATCTACAACAGATTTACATTTAACATTTTGGGATCCCAGTTGAAATTCGCGTCTTTAAAATTAAATTTTCTTTGTGTAACGTTGATTTACTGCGCAACTATTTCCTAAACAAAGGACGCAACAATTCAAATCCTTTCAAAAGTCTCATTGTCCACCAGAATCGTATTATTCTTTTTCTGGTATCAGGAAGTATAATAAAATTATTTAGCTAGACTTTGTTACCAAAATGTGTAAGCTTGTGTAATCAGTGAGTTTTGTAAGCATTAATGTGTTAGTATCACGCATGAATCCTCATTGCAATCATCATGTGTTTGTCGTAATTCGCAGTATTGTTTAAATCATAGTATGATGACGTCAAGTAATGCACAATTGACTGATTGATTTCTACGCGACGCATTAACTTATTCTCGCTTCTGCACACTTCTGGTTGTAAGCTAATTGGTAACTGGATCGAGAATTGACCGAAATTATGCAAGTTCAAGCGTGAAGCTGTGGCAGCAACGCTATTATGAAGCAGTCATTATTATTAAACAAGTGCCAAGTTATGCAGTTATTTTTAGATTGTTTTTTGCAACTGAGCGCTCACTGCCGCCTTGCCCGCTTGATTTGTGGTTGCGTTTGCCCTGGGACGCATCAAACGAGAGACAAATACGCTTTCTATAAGCGTCTACGTGCGTCCATTGGCATCGCAAAAACATGCGGCGGGTAGGTCGTATTGCAAATTAATCGCATTAGCGACAACAACGTCGATTGGCTAACTGATCCGAGCAACAATGCACGAACGGCGTAGATTACTAATGAACTGGTAATTGTCTCAATTAGAAAACGCACGTCACGGGAATTGATTCCGTCTATCACACGCCATGCAAGACGTTCATCACATCATCTGATTCAATACTAAATTTAGGAAGCGTGGAAATATCTACTGAAGTAACGACTGAAGTTACAGCGAAGTTCCACGACCAAAGAGGGACAAAATGCGTAAAAATAGAAAAGGCTATTTATATCTCAACACAAATAATATACCTCTACCTTTCTTCGTTGACCTAAAAGACTTATTAGTCATGTAACATGATAATCCCATGTAATCAATTTGTAAACAGTACACATTTAATGCACTCTTATCTAATCATAACGTATAATTTATCCTTACTATAGTAGATAATTGTGAAAGGAAGCATAATAAGTCATTCATGTCTGCATATTTAATCACCGAAAATGTGAAACTGCATTTGTTAAACAAATAAGTTTGGTGTTCGAATAATTGCAAGCGTCTACGTTGCAATTTGCAAAGTAACATTCGAGCATACCGTAAATGGTTTACACCAAATGCGCAGTTTGTCAGGACGCACATTAAATCGTAGCGCTAGGTCAGGGATTTTCCATTCTTCCCATCGTCCGCGCTTGTCACATTTGTACGATTTCTCTGCCGCTTTCACTCCTTCGCGCTGCTACGACGCAAATGTTCGCCGCCTCCACCAGGCAATTCCAGTGCATCGTTGAAATACTGCAATGCGCTGCGACATTCTGGAGTCGCAAAACCATGACCTACTTGTATTCGATAGATCGTACCGTTTTTCGTCCCGATCCATAGTTTTTAACTCTTTGTTGACGCTTCCACATGAGGTGAAATTTAGCTCGCACATGGCTTACGTGACCAAATGATGATGATCAAACTGAGCGCAAGAACTTGGTTGGTTCATCATGACTATCAGCTTTACATATTTCAATCATCCATATAAATCATTATACAAGGATGCTTGTAAGTAATATAAACTTCATAATTGGAAAATCGATTGTTGTTTACTTCTATGTTTACTTATGTATTCTCAAATGCATCTGAAATTAGACGCCCATAACATTTGGCGAAAACGACGACAACCGCGCCATCTATTAATTGATAGGGCATTTATATATTGATACACAACAAGTATCTAAAAAGTTATAATTACAGACTAATTTAGCTTACAGTTTATTTTGTTTCTAAATGTTCCGGTAGTCTTTGAAGCTCAATCTAAATCATAAAAATCATGTTGATGAATTAAATTATTTGAAATAATAATAGTTACCTTGGACGTTTTACATGCAACACCTTCTGGCAAATTACGTTGAAGGTATTCCAATAAAGTGTCACAAGTCGATCCAGTCAAATGTTTAAACTGAACAAAGGTAAAGTAAGTTCGAAGTTCATACTGAGCTTTATGCTTTTTGTAGATATGTACTGATTTATAAACTGTAAACCTCTCATACTTAGGCTTTCGCAAAGACCACCTGAAACATAATAAAAATTGTAAATAAAATGAGGTAAAACCTGCTTTAATACATACACTTTTGATTCGATTTCAAAATTGTTAGCAGCTAGGGTTGCAAATTTGGCATAACTCTTCAATACAGCTGGGTCATTACTCTTTAACTCCAATTCAACAGTTTTGTATAATTTGTCAAGTTCTTCATTTTCTACTATTGGACTAGAGATTGATTGATGCTCATGTGCTTGTGGAGCTGTAGAATAAAACGTGGGTAAATACTTAACAAAAGTTTGTTTGCCCAGGTGAATTCCGCCAAGTAATTTACAAAGACTCTGTAAACAGATCAAAATTAGTTTAATTGCATAAAGTAAATGATTAATATTTACCATTTTTAACAAAATAGCATGAATCTTATTTCTAGGTTAGAAATTGAAATGTATGCTGCAACCCATATCGCAAATAGAATACTTATTTTCGATCCTGCAACCCAACATACAGTATGCAATACAAAATTTGCTATATGAAAATAAATCGTAAATTAATCTTCGTAATAAACATTTTCTCATTGGCAATAAAAGGAATTTAAATGAAGTACATTTGAACATTTATTTCAGAAGAAATTTTGTTGTTATCCTCTCATATTTTCCCGGTGTACAAACAAAATTAAGCACTCTATTTGAATCTCAAAAATGAAAACATTGGTTTACAGTAATAAAGACATGAATTGGGATGAATGGGTTTAAATCTGAATCACATGAGTATTATAAGCATTGCAAACCGAAATTCTGTAATTGTTTGCATTGTATACCAACCATAAATAATCACTCGCGTGTTCCACTCGTTTCTGTCGGCGTTTTACTGCCCTTGGGATTGCCATGGATTCGTGTGCGACTGGGGCTGCGTTTGCTGAGCCCAAATATTCCCATAACCAAATGGATTGTAATTAACATTCTGAGTCAGCTGCGAATGCAAAGTATGATGTTGATCGCGATTTGAATCATCATCTTCTATGCGCTGAGGTGCAAAACCAGGGGGTGTACGTGGCAACGGAGGAGTCCACGGTTCCCAAACAGACGAGCCCCAGAGATAATTCATTGACGATGTTGTTGGTACAGAAGCAGTTGTCGGGACAATATCAGCAGTGACAGTACTGCGAGGATTATGGACAGGCGAGGGGCGCTGATAAACTTCGTTCGATGTATTCCACAGCTCGTTGTGGGTGTTGTTTTCAGCTGGCCATGGATTCATATGTTGATAACGATCCGGCCACTCATCCACTTCAAGGAACCAATTTGAGCTTTCCCTAGCCATATCGGAATAAGACCGATTCACGTCCGAAATATCCGTGATATTTCCAGATGTTGAATGCATATTTGACCACAGACCCCTCGATCCGATTGGACCCAACTTTGAATTGTTGAGTTGTTGCGGTTGTTGTTGTTGTGGTTGCGGATTTGACTGCTTATAGGGCTCTACATACATAGTGGGCTTTGATATTATGCCACTGCCGCTGTTGGATGCATTTGTCAAAGTTGACGAGATCGGTATTTCAGTACGTGCAACAACGTCGCTGAATGATGCACGACTTTCATTCCATACGCTTCTTGGGGGAACGGGCGATGACGAAGAGGACGATGTTGGAGGTGGGTGTTGCGCCTGGGAAAATTGCTGCGGCGAATGCGTAGGACTAATAATTGGCTGTTTTTTGTTGTGCGCTTGAGTTTTGTCTCGATCGCGACGTTCTCGTTTAGTTAACTTAACTTTTTCGACCACCTTATCCTGTCCTTTGAACCTCCCAGACTTTTCTTTGGAATTGATGGCTTTATCGCGTTGTTGATCCGACTTACAATTAGCTTGCATGTTTTCTTTCTCACTAACTTGCATGTTAATGTTGTCCACCTTTGCTTGCTGTATCTTTTTCGCCGGTTTCTTCTCAGGCTGTTGATGCTCGTCCATTATATGACTATTTTCCGTCGTGGTCGAGGATGTTTCCTCCTCGGAAACTGGCGTATTTTCAGCGATACTCTTTGCTTCCAATTGTTTCTTTATCAAATGATTTTTAGACTTTGAGTGCTTTTTGCAAGCCAATCCTTCACTGGTTTCTCCAATCACATGCTTTATCTGATGATCCTTTTGTTCGTCGTGTTTGTTCCGATGTGCTTCCATCCAAAGTTTCTTCTGAATTTCGCGATCATGCATATCACAGAGTTTACGATTCTTCTTTCGACTTTTGCCCGTTGTGGGCACAATCGCCGTGTATTTTTCGCCATCCGCCTTAACCGTCGCTGCTGGCTTTTCATCTTCTTTAAGTACATGGTCCGACGATGCCTTGTGTTGGCTTTCAGGGGCTTCAATTTTCGTTTGCAGTTCCTGGCGTGTAGCTGCACCAATTGAGCGTAGATCGAGCGTATGCTGTACGACATGGTTTTGTCGCGCAATTGTCATAACAGCGTCGCGAATTATTCGGTCAGCGTCCATTAACGCTACCAGAATAACAATAAGCAATGCGAGCAGCATCAGGCTTACGCTCACATTGTAAAGAGTGCGTTCCCATTCGGGGCGCTCCAATGCAGCGGCACATAAGGACAAATAACCGGATGGTATTGTCGCGGCCAATGTGTAATTAACAGGAAATGAGAGACTCGTCTCAAGAATGAGCAACCGGGTTATTTTGGCTAACGTAAAATCGGGCGTGAACTCAATATCGATCTTTTTCGTTCCATTGGGGGCCAATACAACGGGCTCACAGTTTATAATTCTGTAACCATATCCTTCACAACGAAGTCCATTAATTAAGTATCCATTGATGAAAATGGGTATTTCCCCATTATTCTTCGCTGTGAACGTCCGCCTCAAACTAATGGTCCGTTTATTATTATTATTGTTGTTATTCACATTGGCCGGGTCGCAGTCTTTCAGGTGCCTTTCGCTGAACTCGAATAAAAGCGGCTGCTGATTCCCGGGGCGTCGGTTGCCAAACTTAAAATGCGGTTGCACCCCTCTGCCACTCAAAGGCACCAGCTCCAAGATAGTTAAATTGTTGCGAATAACTAGATGGCCGACGCTCCGACCTCCATCGAGTGCCCGAAAGCCAATTGGCACAATGAGCTGTTCGTTTGGTTCAAGCCTCAAAGGCATGACGCCAAAGTTCTTCGCTAAAAAGAAGCCATGCTCCTTTTTCTGCGGCGCATCTTCTTCAGATACGAATGGAGGCGGCACTCCCTCCCAAAGTGTATCGAACCGGGGATACATGACGTCCAACACAATTTGAACGAGTAACAGGTAACTTGATGGATTGCGAATGGTAACGTTTACGTATGTGACGTTTCCCACCTGGGTCAATGGGAAGCCAATCGTTGATTTGTTTTCGTAAGTATGATTGGCGAGCAGCGTCGGCCAGCTCATCTTTACGCGCGTATGGAACACGTGTCCTTTCACCTCGGACGTGTCCATCCGTACGGTTAAATTCTCCCAAAGCGCACGCCCATGTGCTGTCTCATTAAGATATCGATGATATAAAACGTTGACTAGATTCAAATCGATGTCGGCCGTTGCGGGCGGCAAGACCAAGCTCTGCCACCATAGCTCCTCGGCGTCAGCGTCCTGCAAGCCCAGATAGCAATTTCGACGGCAGCGTGCGGCTGGATCCAGGTAGAGCGTGCCCACCACTTTTGCTGCGCGCCCAAGAATATGTCCATTGTGCTGGCAACTGATGCGCTCATCTGGTGGTATACTCATTATTTTCTCAATTACCATCGGGTGATCGAAAGTGGAATGAATCCGTAAAGGATGCGAGCAGATTTTCCCCTGAAATTACATATTACTTTGTTAAATAATACCGTTTATCTGTGAGATTTTTAAAAGATTCATATCCTTCAAACAAAATTGAAACAACGAAATATTATTGAGAAATGGAGTAAATATTGGTCCAGCATTGCAGTAATTTTTTGCTAAACTGAATATTGGACATGTTGAACTAATTAATGGTTCACGACAGAGAATTTAATTGTATTATTTTGCACCCAACTTCACCCATATTCTTATAAAACTTTAATATACTTTGCAGGCTAATAGAGCAAGATTTGAGAGTGAATAATTTACGTTCTGGAACCGGTTGAAGCTGTTAAAGAAGCGATAAAATTTTTGCTGTTGCCAAAAAGATGGCAAATAGTGTTAGACCAGAACGGTCAATACATAATGTAATAAAGTATTCATTTATGACACGAAAACAGTCTTTCATTAATAAAAAAAAAACGAATTTACTTTTCGAACCCATTAATATCAATTGTCCAGTGTGAATTCAGATTTTATTTTGATTATTATAATTGTAGTTAAAAGAAAATATTGAACAGCAACAAGTGTGACAAGTTCAATGCTTTACCACATAATTCCAAAATCGAAACTGTGAAACAATACCTAACATTTAGCTTGATGAGAAAGAGGTAAAGGAACTGTATTTGCCTATTTAATGAATCGCGTTGATTGATGGTAAAATCAATATTTACATTTCACATATGCGCACTATGACAAGTGTCCTCTATAATCCCTACTTTTTATGAGGAAAATAAAGTGCGTTCAATTAAATTCATTATCGTCGCGCAAATTAGTTAGTTAGGAAAAACACTTTGACTGTATGCATGATTAAAACTCACGACATTGAAAATGATAGATGGGGCAAATTTTAAAGCCATCTACTAGACACCAATGTACTGATAATATAATAAGAGAAAAACTTACGGGAAAACATTGATCAAAAACTAGTCTGTCTGGACCAATCTCCAACTTTCCGGCAGCAATACGAAAATGCACAGGAATTGATATCTGCTCGAACTGAGTGTTTACTGAGATATCACCCCATATTTGCGTTTCAGAGCGACCTGAACGAACTGAAAGCTTCACAATGGCATATTCATGTTGTTGCACTTCGGTCTGCAACAAAAAATAATTAGTACTATGAATTCAATAGACTTATGAATACGAAATAAAAACCTACGCATTTTGTCAAATTGTGCGAGTCCTGAAGCAAGGTCACTTCGACTCGCTCACGTCCACAGCCTGCAACCTCCACTTCGCCTAAAGGTATCGAAGTCTGCACTTGTTTGATACGAATTATGACTGGATTATTATTCATTAACATAATGTATGCGAGCTTTTTGGATTCCACGCTAATCATACCAAGGTCCAGCGAGTTGTCTTTACTATTATGCGACAGTTGCTGCAAAACGATTCCGTAATTGAGCCGAGAACTTTGTAACAAAATTCAAGTGGTTACCAAGTCAAGTCGTCCGTCATAACAGATCAGCGGCCATTTAATATCTGAGATGTTTGTTCGCACGTGAAACCACGAATCTAACTTCATCTGGGTCCATGCCGCACCAGGTCTCAGTTTCAAGGCGAAGAGTGTGCGTTCCTCGCCCGGTTTTAGGACTTGCTGACTAAATTGTGTCGCCTGCATCAATATAAACAGTCATTAAGTTTGTAGGGTACTTTATACTTGAGTAGATATTACTTGGAAATAATGCGCTGCCTCCTCAGACAAAGTAATGCCCAGAAGTTTAACTGCCTGAGTGTAGGCGTTATGCACTCCAATCTTATGACTTTCTAGTCGATCGGGCTTGCCGCCCGCAAAGAACGTCGTCTGCGACGCGTTAAACTTCAAGCCACCCTCAACCACGGTCAAATAGTACGGAATTTCCGTGGAGATTTTGTGATTCTTGTAGCGAATCGTCAGGCGGCCGCTGAAGCGCTTCGTCTCGTGCGCCTTGCGCCAGTGCAGAATGAGTTGCGCAAGTTCGATGCATTGCGGCTGATGATCTTGCGCTGGTGGGATCTTGAGCTTGCCCAATTGCTCGATGACGACTGACTTTGAGCTACTGGATATCGACGCGATGCGAATCCACTTGGGAAACGGATTGCATAGTGTCAAATTGACACGACGGGCCGCATCCAGCGATCCACCGATGCCGAAATCGATGTAGCCCTGCGGAGTGTACAGGAGCGCGCTGCTGCTAGCCTCAATCTCCAGCGGTACGACCAGCGTTTCCGGCTCGTGGGGCTGATTTAGCTTGATGCGTACATAGGACGTATGGTTTTGCTCGGCGGCGCCGACGAAGCGTACGCGTATTATAGCTTTCGTTTCGTGCGGCGCCACCTCCCACATATCCTTGGGGCCCTCCATTTCACCCCCAGGCAGTTCCAAGTGAAATGCGCCTCCGCTGCAATAAATCTCCACAATCTGTGAACGAAATGCTATTAACTTCATAACTTTACAATAAGGTTTAATATAAGGAGTACTTTAAGTAAACTGTAATAGCCACAGCACCAGATAAGCTGAAGCTATAGCAAATTAATATATTAATCTAGAGCCACCTTCACCAAAATAGAATAGATGTTATCTAGTGTGTGGTAGTTCATTCAAAATCAGCTAATTTGCGATATAGCTTTAGGTTGTCTACCAATATTATCATTCATATGTGGCAAACATTTAGTTTTTTGTTTTAACATTTAACACTAATTTTGGTTATCAATATAAGTGTGGTCCTTCCTATTTTCCAATTGAGCAAAATCAAGGTCTATGGCCAAATCTCATTTATGATACAGATAGTAAATCATTGAATTTTCTCAGCTGCTTTGTTATGTGAGGTACCAATTTGAAACTGCAAAATGTTATTTTACTGAGAGATAAGCACTAACAGCTTTCTAATGAAAATGTATGAGATAATATTGTAATGTACCTCTTCTAGCACTTGAAATGCAAGAGATATGAGATATGCTAAGCAACATTTTCTCACAGTAAGTCAGTAAGTCTAATTGTAAATGATATCAAATATTGCCTGGATTTACTACATCCAATCAGACATTCACAGGACTCAAAATTAATTATTGTTAGTGTACATACCTGAATTGCGCGCGGAAATGGATTATGAAAATAAATATAGGGCGAAAATGTTACATTCAGAGGTATCTTCACCCCTACTATTGGCTGCAGTCTATATGGACTGAACACACTGTCACCTTTAACCTAAAACACATGTAATCATTGCATTAGTAAAAACAACATCAAGCTGTTTTGATAATCTGTACTTACATGATATTTAAAGTGACCTTGGGTAGTGTGAATAAATAAATTACTCTCCACTCTACCCTCTTCTCTGCCCAGAAAGACAACATTAAATGTAGTATTGCCCAAGGGTGGAATTCTCTAAACAAACACCAGGGAATTGTAATCAAACTTTAGTTAGTCTTGTGGGGCAACTTGCTTACCTTGTTTTCAAAAAAGGAACTATGAAAATGTACTGTACTGCCTGATATTGAAGTCATATCAACACTGTAATTACTATCTACATTAAAGAGTGTTACTTTTTCCAAGTGTGGTACACCAAGATGTCTGCATTTAAAGTCAAGTACTTCTGGATTAAACTTCACCTGAACCTTTGAATTGGTATGCTTTCCATTAAGCATGACACCTCTGAAATGGCAGGCAAATCACCCTCAGCAACCACTCAAATTGGTGTGCTACTCACCTGATGTCTGAACTGAGTTCCTAAAACAAATTGGCACATATTAGGGCATCTCTGGCAAGGGATGTTATATGCAAACAAACTTACATCTTGTATGGACGATATCTCTTTGGCCAAGTACCTGTCATGATTGTTGTTTATGAAGCCTGAAAGCGGGAAAACGATTAAAACGATATGGTGCAGGTGCGGGGCTATTTTTACGTCTTTTCGGTGATTTCGCACAGTTATTAAACAAAATGATCTTACCATGAGTGCTGTCATATGTCGTGAGATGGGTCTTCGCTACGAATTCGAGCAGCGTAAATACAAGTATAAACCACGATAGCGAACGCTTAAACATTTTAACATTTGTATATTTCACGCGTGAGCGTTTCTCCTCTGAATTGGCCAAATATCGGAACGCACGCACTTCGCGCTGCGCTTGCTTTTATTACTATTTTTTGTTTCGCGTTGTTGCTTTTTTGCAGAATGCAAAATATGTGTTTGTCGCTCTATCTTATGTCTGTCAATGCCGTGTGTGATCTTTCTGTCGTTTCGAATGTGCGCGCGACCTTCAGCCGGGCGCATAGAGTTGCATATACACTATTTTTAGACCGTGAACAAATTTATAATATACTTACATTAACAAATAAATTACTAATTTAGTGTAAAATCTACGCCAGTAATATCTTATTTAACTAAATGACGTTGTAATAGTTTATTTTCTGCAACAAGGTGCAAAGAAAGTTTAAATTGTTATTTCCTGAATGTGTTAACAAGTCTTTATATCACCCTTGACTTAAATTCGGTTCGATTCGTGAACATTCGCGTTTGGCAACTACTGAAATTGAAACTCCCAAGAACCTAGCAACGCGAATAATTTTTAAAATGGATTTTTATAAACATTCTTGACCTTCGCTAGTTTATAACTTTATTGTTTTCATTATTTTTCAATAAGCACGTATAATAACAGAGCATAATTTTAAAAGACATATATAACAGGGTGCAGGTTCTCACTACTACTAAAATCCAGGATAAAAATATTTCAATGTTTTACAATACAATTGTGAAAATATTACAACAAATACTATACATTTTTAAGCGGACAACACGAAACAAAATTACATTGAATTATGTATTCCAATATTAACACATTATCAATGAAAATATCAGTTTGAATTATTTATTTTTCAATTTGTTTTTACACTTGAAATTATTTTGTTACGTGTAAAATGCGTACATTCAAAATACATATTTG
>JARJDZ010007407.1:0-39166 GCA_030264555.1 Aleochara sp. GC000083
AGCTCAAAGGTCTCCATCTTTGTAGAGCAGACTCCAATGAAATATAACCTTAAGAGACTGCAGCAGACGCCCCAGTTGATATGGGATGATATACAACTGTCTCTGGTAGCTTGAAGGTCTCCATATTTGTAGAGCAGGCTCCAACAAAACATGGAAGATCCTAAAATAAGAAAAAAGATGACATACATTATAACATATAGAATTGATTAGCATGAATTGTTAAACAATACCTTAAGAGACTGCTTCAGAAGCCCATACTGCTTGGAGATGATAATCTCTCTGGCAGCATGAACATCTTCATATTTGTTGAACAGGCCCAAGAAAACATGGAAGATCCTAAAATTCATGACATACATTATAACATATAGAATTTATTAATATAAATTGTTAAACAATACCTTGAGAGACTGCTGCAGAAGCCCATACTGCTTGGAGATGATGCCTAAATATCTTTGGCAGTATCAACATCGCCATATTTGTCAAACAGGCCCAAGAAAACATGGAAGATATAAAATAAGAAAAATTATGAAATACATTATAACTTATTGTATTTATTGAAATAAATTGTAAAACAATACCTTAAGAGACTGCTGCAGAAGCCCCAGTTGCTTTGAGATGATTTACAAATATCGCAGGCAGCTTGAAGATTCTCGTATTTTTATGTGGTCATAAAATCAACTCTCACTGGAGTAAACTGCTACTTTATTCCCGTGAATTGAAGCTTGGCGGCTTTTGCTCCAGGTTTGAGCATAATCAAGTCACAAAGTGTAAATTTGGAATTAAATTTTTCTAATATTAAGGAAAGCCAAATCAGGAAAAAAAGCTACAATAGAAGACACCGCAGCAACAAATTCCAAATACCACACCACATTACTTTTGACTTGCCAATAACTGCTCCTCAACTGCTTTTAACTGAAGCACGGGCAGATAGGGGGGCAAGTGAGGTGGTTTCCAAAGCAGTTCTAGTGTTTTGCTTTTAAATTTCTTCAGGCAAATCAAAAGATATTTGTATTTATTTATTTGTTATTTATATGTTCCTGCATGACACTGTTCACATGAAACAGGCAGAAGAGACAAACTTCTATCTCCACTGGCTGACAATGAATACATGCAGGGATAAATGTTTCAATAAAGTCAGCTAATAATAGTGTTTTTAAATTTTGCTATTTATATTATTTATATTTATTATATTTTGCTAATATTATTTCATTGCATCATATATCAAAGAGTTTCCCTGAGATGAAGTAGATGAAGAAATAAACTAAACTAATTGTTCATCTTATATTTGAAATTCTACACATTT
This sequence comes from Aleochara sp. GC000083, assembly GCA_030264555.1. Taxonomy (NCBI): domain Eukaryota; kingdom Metazoa; phylum Arthropoda; class Insecta; order Coleoptera; family Staphylinidae; genus Aleochara; species Aleochara sp. GC000083. The sequence goes on from JARJDZ010007407.1 coordinate 1,304, forward strand.
CCCCTGCGCTAATGAGTTGTCGACGTTCCCTCTCTTTACATTGTATTAGGCATCACATATTTTATTTGTTTATTAATTTACATACTTGTGCAAGAGTGTTATCATTAAGAGAAAGGAAATGTAACTTGCAGCAATTGATGAGGCTCAATTCTTTTGGAATAAAGCAAGTAGATTTCGTATTTCTATATTCTGTCTACTCAGTATTCTAATTTAGGAAATCAATCACACAAAATATTTCAATATAAAATGGAATAGCATATTCAGATGGATAAAAGTGGCTTTACAAGTAATACTTGTCGGACTTATTAAACATCGTTGATAAATTTAGTCAATATAAATCAAGCTTGAGTGTGTTGAATGCAAGAAAATGCGTGTGTGTCGTCATCACACTGCAGGTCAAAACTGTTGTTAGTCGAGTATCTCTGAGTAAAGAACCGTTGGCCTGAAACGCTGCTCAGTACGTTCAAGCTACCAGTCTACATTACTCGAGCTTCTAACTTAAAGCACGCCATATGCTGTGAATCTGTCGAGCTTGGAACAGTTCGGGGTTTATTTTTGTCGGATTTGTTAAAATAATTAAATTAAAAGTCAGTACCACGCAGTATTACTTTTAGAACGTGATAAAATACAGTGCGTAAACAAAAATGTTTAGAAATGCATGGCGTCTATGTGTTTCTACTCTCCGAAACACAGAATATGAATGTGTTAAGCATCAATTAAGTTCATCAATCAGTCATACAAAAGTTAGGGGGTCCGCGGTAAGTACAAATTTTGTATTTCTTTGGGTTTTACGCTAAACTAGAATTAAATCTAATTGTAATTTAATCGCTACGTTATGTGAATGTATGAATTGAATAGACTTTTTTGATATGTGTGTGTGCCGATATGTATCGAGGTCAATCTCTTTCATTATCAACGACAGACGCGTAAGAGGTTTATATTTAAATAAATAAAAAAAAAATCCGAGTTATATTGCTGATCACGTAGGCCAAGTAGCATCTATTCAGCACGTAAGTGTAGTTTTGAGTTTTCACCACACACATTTTTCAGGTAGCCGCAGCAGAGGTACGTGAAAAGCTTCGGGGTGATGGGCAGATGCGGTATTATAGCAATCCAACGAAATCGAAGAAATTGGCATCTACCTATTCATCCTCTGATGGCGAATTGGAAGTGCTTGGAAACAGAGTAATTCTTTGAAATCTTATTATTCCAGTGCTCATCAACTTTTATTTATTTTCAGGGTGAATCAATATTTTGGCAAAGAAAGATGCGTACATTTCATCGCATTATAGATGTGAACAAAGATGGTGTAATTTCATTTGATGACTTCCAACTCTTAGCTGATAGATTCATTAACTTGGGTCATTTAAGTGATCAACATACTAAAGATTTTCGTAAATCCATTCAGGTACCAAGCCACTAAATAAATCTAACATGAATTTAATAAAAAAACTAGACAAATTCCAGAATATGTGGGAAATGCAGTGGGGTGAAATGAGTCCTTATAATGTTGTAAATGTGGAACAATATTTAAAAGACATGGAGCATGTGGTAAATGATAAATCAAGAATTGTAAAAGCACATGCGTTCTTGCCATACTTATTCAAGGTAAATTGAGATACCTGAACTTAATAAAGTATAAGAATAAAAATTTTATTTTTTAGGCTGTCGATAAAGACAAATCTGGTGAAATATCCGTAGAGGAATTCAAACTTTTCTTCTCTTGCCTGGGCCTGCATAATGATGACGCTAAAGTTGCGTTTGTATCTATTGATAGCAACAATGATGGAAAAATTAATATACGAGAATTTGTTTCGCATGGTAAAGATTTTTTCCTAACAGAAGATGAAGAACGTGTTAGTAAACACTTTTGGGGACCATTGATTGACCATTGATCAATTCGCATTCTTTTTTAGAAATTATAGTTAAGATACGTTTATTATTTTGATAAAAAAGTAATTATTAAGTGTAACAATACCTTTTTTGTAAGTGGGTCCCATATGCAGCGAAATATTAATAAATGTTTAGTTGATTTTTATATTCATTAACTTCTTTCATCATTTCACTTATTTTGGCAGTACTAAAAGTATAAAAAACGTTATGCAAAATATAAATAATTTAATGAATTATTCAACTTACGTTTCGAGTAATGATGCTTTGAAAGATTCCGATTGATCATTAGTAAGTTCTAAATTTTTTTGAACTTGTGCTTGATGATTTCTTAATTGGTATTCTTGGGTAAGCATTCTCTTCTTCAGCTTTTGTATTGCCAGCTTAAACTGTTCCATTTTATTATTGTACGATTTCAACTTTGAATGATAATCCTGTTCAGCATATGATGGTATATCTTGATGCTTGGCAATAGAAATCAAGAGTTTCTGGCATCTACTTAAAATTTGTTCCTGTTTTTCATTCATATCTTCATATTTTTCCGCAAGTTTTTCAGCTTGAACTTGTAAATTAATTTTATCTTGGATCATTTTGTTAAGTTCTTTTGTTTGATATGCCTTAAGCAAAATCAACGCTCTAACGCGTTTCTCTATCTCAGTACGTGCTCGCTCATGGCAACTGAATCTTTCACGTAATGATACTGCAGCACGCTGAATTAGTTCGTAACAATCTTGTTGAGTTTTCCCCTCATTTGAAGACAATTTAAGAATCGGCTGAGAAGTACCTTGTTTTAAGATACGTTGAATTTGCTCGTCAAATTGATGTGAGAGTATTTGTTTAAGCGGAGAGTGAATCGATTCCAAATCTTGTTCACTGCAGCTATCGGTCGGTAGTACAGTTACAATTTGTTTTGTAACTAAATGTCCATTGCCCAGAAGCGCTAAATAACTATGAACATCATAATACAATGCAAATCCGACCACCGGATTGCTAACATCATCGCTCATTTTAGTTGATATTAGATATTCAATTGAGGTGGATTCATTTACAATCGTTTGTAACACCTCTTCAATGTCTTCCTCATCTGCAAATTTGTTTAATGAATCGATACACCCCACTTCAACTACGTGGACGCCGCATTCATGTGCTGTATAGTACTTTGCGTTGTGTATATCGTCCTTATAGATGTAAATCGGACAAGAATATTCCTCTTCCTTGGAGTAGCTCCCTATTGTGTATCCAAGCTCAAGTTCCAATGTCTCCAACAACAGTAAAACCTTGTTAGGACTTCTCTGATATGCAGTTACACTTGAAGAATTATCAAAGACGTTTTCTGTGGCCATAAAATTGTCCAATGCTAGAACATGGAAAATATGCCCATTGCAATTGGCAATGGCTAGCAACGGCGGGGTAGTTTGGAAAATTGTTATTGAACAATATTCACTCGATAGTTTGCCGTCCGGAAGCGGTTTGATTATGTGTGGGCCATATAAATTTGGCTGCAATTTATCTCCAAGAACGACAGTCATTATGTAAATCGTTCCATCTCCACATAAGAAATAAATGGGCCATTTAAGATCTTTCTTTGTCAAAGATTTCGGTTGTTGAGATACTTCCGGGCAGCTAAAATCAAAGTCTTGGGCTGTCTCTCCAAGAGCTTCCTGCGTGAATATTTGAGATGAAGGCACTACTCCAGTGATATTCACACCGACGTGAAATACACCTTGAGATATAGCCACGTTGTTTTCAATGGCAAATATTCGAAAGATGTTATCATTAGTTAGGAGGCACACATGATGGTCCTGAGGACTTCCAGGATGGAAGCGCACTTGTCTGACTTCAATCTTGGTGCTAAATGCAAGAGCGCGCTCGTGTAGACTGTGTGTCCTGAAACAATAAAATCACACCAATTAATATTTATTATTAATAATAATTCACAGTTATACACACTACAAAATCTACATCTTCATTAAGAATATAAATTTACTACATTCCATCTACAAGTATTAGAGCAAAATAAGCATAAACAATATGCCAGATGAAAAATCCGCTTAGAAATGAAAAACGTATATGTCCCAAGGATGAGTTTGAAAGTAACTCTACAGGATATTAAATACTAATTTTTCTATAAGCACCATGAATGAATTTTTCTATACAGGATATTAAACACTAATTTTTCTATAAGCACCAAGAATTGAGTATATACTTAGAATGCATCTTGGAATTGTTTTCAACAATTTTAATCTGGTTTATCTTTTCCACAAATCATAAATGCTAAACAAGTTAATGTTGCACAATATTTTAATTTCTGAGCAATGCACCGTTGGAGCGTTTCCAACTTTTCCAGTGACTTTTAATAAATACTTAGTCTTACAGCTCCCCGCTCGCAGGAAAAAAGTAACACCTGCTAATACATAAAATCCTTTATGCATGCCAAACGGGCAAACTTTTACTGAAATTAGCACAGCGCTATGAGAGCAGCGTTTTTAGTTCGAAATTATGTAAAAAATACCTACGTGTGTCACCTTGGCTTCCACAGCGAAGGGCAAACTGCATCAGTAATTATTTTCAGTGGACGTTAATGCGACACGTACCGGACATTTGTAAGAAAATGCACCGATGGGACAGGCCGATGAAAAAGCACAGAAGTAAAGGTGAACAGATTAAAAAGTAAGAAGAAAAACGACTAGCAGAAGAAAGGCGTACGCTGCTGATGGGATGGGGGGTCGGATGAAGCAGAACGCAAGAGCGAGTAAAGAAAAAGGGTAAATTGTGAAACGTCTTTTTAAGTGGGTGCACGTTTCGCCACTTTAAACCCCCATCCAACGTGGATGGCGGCGGTGGCGGAGGTGGCGGGGCCACTTGTTGTTGAGTTTGAGTTCTACGATGAGTTCTCTAGATGGAAGGGGCGGAAAAAGTCGCCGGGCGAAGGGTGGCACCGCGCTCTTAATTTCATTCAACGACGCTGAAGCTGCAAAAAATGAAAATGTCCATGCAACACCTGTCCGCAAGTATCGCACTTTTCAAACATCAATTAGTGTCCATGCCAACTAAAGAGGAACAAGTTTATGAGAGGCAAAGTTCAGAGCCAGCGAATACAAAGCAATCAGTAAAATTGCATTACATCTCTTCAGAAAGCTGCATAATTTGAAATTTATTCTTGGGAGATATAATTAGAATAAAAAGCGGATTTGGCGCGATACGTTTTTGAAACAGTTAACGGTAATCTCTTGATGACGCTGCTACATATTTGAATAATACCTATAACGACGTTAAGCGCCAAATGCAAATCAAAAATACAGTCAACTACTACAAATAAATATTAAGGGATTAGTAAAAGTATAGTCAGCTGGTGACAAGTAACCGCCGAGACAATCCCACTCCCAGCCGAGAGTCTTAAAGCCAGATGCAATTAACAGGATTATGAGATTGTTTTAACGACTTCATTCCCGTATAGATGCGTGCTGAAGATAAATATAATGAATGCGTATGCGAAATTATACAATGCATTCAATGAAATACGTATTTCGATAAAGCACGACTGTAAGGAGGGAAAAATTACAAAACATAAAGAAGTATAGACCGCTATCAATTATTTCGAAGGTTTCTGTTGCCCGAAGAAGATGGGAATTGGCCCAGCGATTAGGCAATAAAACAACGTCCTCCTGATACATAATAAAACGGGCTGATATATTGTTACCCTTCAAATTCCGGGAACAAGAGCCAAGCTATGTCTGGTACATTGGATTATAGACCCTCCTCCGTTCATTGCGATCTTTCCCTCAGACGCGAATAGCTCAGCAAGGAATCGGCACACTAGTGCAGAATTCGTGTAACCACAACAGCAAACCTATTTATTATTAATTCATTAATTAATCTATTCCTGCAAACTGTGTAATGAATGAACAAACGACCGAATGTACCGGTGCGAACGCAGTCAATTTGCCAACTTAGCAACCACCAGGAGAAAGAGGAAAAGCTGATATGTGTGATACAAAACGGAAAGAAAATGAAGTTGAAAAGTGTTTCAAGTAACACAGCACGCAGTTGTACAGCAGGAACAAATTGCCTACCAGTCGTTTACTACGGCTGAAGGTTGAGAATGGAAAAAAACGAGTCAATTTTCTGGTGATATCGCACATGAATGAGGCGAAAAAGTATGGAAGTGAGTAAACCTTCAAGAGCCAAAAATGACACAATCGCACATGTAAATGCGCATGAAATATAGGCCTATACGAAGGAAATGTTTTTGCTGAAACACTTGCTGAGATAAAATCGGAGCATCGATGAAAACTGAATGCATCTTGTACATAAACAGGGAGGTTGAGATTTTGCATTTGCCTTAAATTTTCATTTCTACAAATCTACATTTCCCAGCGTTGAGTGGCTAACTTGTGTCGCAACTTTTTAGCCCTTACACTAAATAAGAATTAGCATACCGCGCGTTTATTCGCGCCGCGTTTTATGCGATTTTTGTTTCTATTTCGCGCAAGAAGCCAACGAAATGTGCAACGCTCTTGGTCGCAAGCAACAACAAGCAACGCTTCGCGAAGTCGGCATATCTATTCTTTAGTAATACACCTAGCTGAGCTATATACGTATATATGAATCGTGTATATATTTAGCGAGCTTGTGCACACCCCGTTTAAATCCGGCCGCTACGTGGCACTCCTTGCCAAAACTTAATCCGACAATAATTTTATAGCTTTTTTATGCAAATCGTCGCTGGTTACTCCACAACAATTACTAATACTCGAGGATACTGCCGCCGACTTGTTCTTAGGACTTGGTGCTCCCGTTGCTGCGCTTCCGGCCCGCACTCCTGCAGGAGTGAGCACTTCTTGATGTGCGCGTGTAGAGTGCAAAATCTTAACCGCGAGGGGTTATTACAGCCACCTAGGATATTTAAGGCGTTCGCTCGCCTAGGACGCAAAGTTTCGCAACAGCACCAGCAACGGTTACACATTATATTACATTCTACCAAACAACAAATAACCTCTTAAATATAATACTTTATATACCCCGTCTCTGTGTGTAATTATTCGTAATTACTGGCTGCGAGCAATACCTACAGCCTCTCTCTTTCGAGGAAGTTAGGCGCGTTCGTAATGATTTCAGTGTGCGATGAATATTCATTTATAATTAGATTTTCACGCATTAAATGGTTTGTATTTTTGTGCACTTAAGAATTTGTCATGATCCAGATTTAATATCTACCATTATATCTGTTTCCAGAAGTTCTAAAGATGATGTGATGAATTGAACTAACAATAAGCTGCAACTCTGCAGTTGCATTACAAGCAAACTGATCGTTGATAGTTCAGATATTAATTTACAAAACTTCTCAAAGTACATTGAAAGATGTAGTGCAACAAATAAAATTCCCACAGAATGATAATTAATTTGAAAACTTCACATATTTTTCACCTCAAACTCGACGCTTTCTTCCGAAAGCTTTTTTTAGAACAATACATAACAATACTGCTGTCATAGAGAGTTAATGGCTCGTCTCGCTTTCGACTTATCTCATATTTATGTCTCAGTCATATCCAAGCATCTTCGTTCCCTCTTTCTACACTTGCACACATCTTCTTGTTGAAAACTTTCGCAACTTCACCCCAAGTGCAATTAGCAACGTTTCGCGCACTTATACATTTGCAATAAATTATAAAATATATAAGTAACAAATATATACGGTATGCTTGGAGGCGGCAGCAGGAAAAGTAGCAGTAATATAGTAAGTAGTTGAAAGTGGTAATGCAAGGAGCAAAAGAGCTGCTGATAGGGGGACTACTATCAAGAAAGTGTCCTTAATGATCGTCGCTATGATAAATCATGTTATATACATTACAATTTTAATGCAATGATCTTTTTGGGAATATTCCTTCCAAGCTACTTCTTACAAGGTGACTTTCAAGGAACTATAAAGACTGATGAAAGTTTAGTTTTTGCCAAGGTACGTTCATGTGGTCTCAATGCACAAATTGTAAATCTTAGCAGATGTATAAATATGGCGACAACAAACTCAGTGTAAAGGTACTTCGTCGTTGCGCTCTTGTGCGGCTGGTGCTGCTTTCGGTTCGGTTCGGTGGCTGTTTATTCTGCCGCCTCTTAAAACTTCGGCAATATAACACCGGATTAACGACTATGCTGTCGTCGTCCTGCGCCCAACCCCGGCCGCATCCCACACGGAACCCAAATAGTCAACATCGAGTCACGGCTTTGCAATTCTAATCTTTTATTATATGCATCCGTTAGGCAAGTGGCACACACATCCGCCGAATTTGCAAGCCACCCATCTCTCTCCGAGCCTTGCGCGCCCAGGACGAGAACAAACATTTTAATTTCCACCTATAGGTTTCCGCCAGGAGGCGGTGGGTGTGTATGTAGTACACCCACGCATTGGGGAGACGCGTTGAAGTCACCTCGTGCGCACCTTTTGCAATGTCAAGAAGACTTGCGCCTAACGATGCCGCACGGGCACGCCAACGAAGGCGGCAACATTTGGCCTGCGTATAAATTTATTCCATAGAAAATATATACACTCATTATGATTATTTATTGTGCAACTTGCGCATTATTCCCCATTATTGTGATAACCTAGGAGTGCTCAAAGTACGCGAGAGAAGTTGAAACGCATTACGCAGAACGTGCCATCATGTTGTGTTGAACAGGTCGTGAAGTATAAGGAGAGTAAGCAAGGACTTTTGTCGCTGATGAGCTTTTATGAGATATGACAAGAGGGAATGGGAGGGCAAAGCACATTTTACGTTCTTTCTTTGGATTAATTGGCGCTAATTAATTTAGATCATTTTAATTCTTCATTAGCGTTCGTTCACGTTGGCATTAGCGAGGGATGTGAAAGTTTTCAGTTCCGTAAATCATATTTCTTGAATTATTCACTTTTGTCGCAATGTTTATTAAATGTGCTGACTTTATTTCGGATAAAGTAAGGTCTATCTGAAAAGTTCATAATTTTTCGAGATGATTCGATGCCCAACAAAAGTTGAGAAGTTCAAAACTTGATAGGTAACGAAAAATATACGAAAAACTTCAAAAGTGATTTGTTATACAAAATATAATTTGTTTTCATAATTACAAAGCAATAAAAGAGTATTTGAAAAAGCTAACTAACTGTAAGCGAAAGCTTAATTCATACCATTTAAAATGGTTTTTTAATCATCAAAATCGGTCAAATAGTTCTCGAGATATAAAGAAAAACATTTCTTATTGCAATTTGCATTGAAAAGTGAAAAATGCACCTGTTACATAATAAGTTAAAATGTATCAAATTTAATGTAATTGCTGTTTACATTCCTCGCATTCCGATCCCATTGTTCGTTGTTTACTTTTCAACCCTTTACTTGTTACTGCATCTTTTCTATTCTATTTGAAGTGCATTGTTGTGGTTATTAGTCAGCACTTTCTTCGGCGCCTGCAGCTGCAGCTGCATCATTGCTGGTGCATCATTGCACATATTCGGGCTAACGAGGAACTATAGGGGGCGCTTCAAAATAGGCAATATGGCCGCCGTAGTAGAGATAGTTTGTATGTTTTTTTGCTATAATTTTTGCATAAATGACATTGTTGAGGGTTTATGTATTATTTAGATTGTGAATAATGGTCCACATCTGGATAAACCTAATCTCTGCCTACATTGCAAATCAGGTCGCGAGAAAACCCACAAAGGAACTTAAAAAGACCATTTTCTTGCATAATAACTGATACATCGAGCTCGACAACAATAAAAATTGCTTTTATTTTGCCTATATGACCACATTTGAGAACTTTTAAGAATGCAACTTAAGAAAATCGAATAAAAACTTGTTTTAAACAAGACGTTCATCTCTACTACGGTACTTATAATTTTATCCACCAGAGTGGCGCCACCGTTTCTCGTTAGCCCGAATTGGTGTTTACCAATCTGACTCGGCGTTTTTTTTGCGGTTGCTCGGATTCAAGTTCATTTGAAACGAACTAGTTCTCTTTTCACATTTTCATCAATATCTCCGAAACTAATGATCGGAATACGTTCAAATTTTCAGTGATTGTTTATTATATATTCATCGACATATTTAGAGATTTGCAATATCGGGAATCAATTTGTATATAAATTAGTAATGATTATAAATAAAAATAATTGATTTCTTATTTCCAACGCGATTTTCTCGTAAACGACTGGGCCGATTTCCACCAAATTTTGAATATAAACTAATAACAATAAGAAGCTTAACATATTGTTAGTGAACGAGTTGTGAAATGGGGGGGATGGCAGTTTACTATGAAAAAATTGTAGCTGTGTCTGTTTGCGAAACAGTTTCTAAAAGTTATATCACCATTCCATTTCATTCCATTCTTATTTTGACCTTTTCCTGCTGGTGTAATTTATTAAGGTGTTCCCACAGTTTAAATTTTTAATAGAAAAAATATATGACATTTTTGGCAACCTGTATATTCCAGCTGAATAAATCGGGAGACTTTATTTTTTCATTCAGTTCACCCGACTATGTTCTGACCAAAGATTTATGAACTAGCAGAACATAAAAGGGTCGCAAGTACATCGTCCTGCTGGGCAAGAGGGTCGTGTTGAATTGCCTTTTACACCCAGTCGTTATCGGCACACATGGACTTTTTCTGCTTGATTTTTATTCATCCCTAGGTTTTTATTTGTTGTCCTTGCGGCAGGAAGCCTAATTCCAGGTTCCCTCATTCTTTTATTACATTTGATTTGCATTGAATAGCATTTTGAAACACATAGGTTCTTTTACAATACCAAATTTCGTTTAAATTTTGCAGATATTTAAAAATGGGTATCTGCATTTAAGAACATATCAATGCTGCTATTTTAAAGCGCAATAACGCTTTCCATTTCGCGGGGGAGAGTGAAAAGATCGGCCGGAAACCGGAAGGCCCTTAGATGTCGGAGTGAAATACGATGCTGGCAGGGCATACAAGAAAAAAAAAACTCATTATAGAGAGATTTTTTAATCAATTTATTCGTTGCGGGCACAATAAGCGACTGTAAAACACACCGCACACAACGAAGGCTGCGATTTTTCGCCCAGCGATTACACGCCATTGTAATTATTGAAGGGATAGGGGGGAATGAAGCGAATCCTTGTGCGGTTTGGCAAACCGCACGGATGGACGCAGATCGTTTATTTGCAATCGCTGAACGGAAATTCTTGATGTAAAGTTCAGCGACGAAAAAGAAGTAAAGCGAATGGTGGAACTGTCCCACACACCATTTAACAGAACCGCGACTATAATTCTAATTACTTTCTGCTTTTTTTGTTAGAAATCGTTCCCTTTTTCACCGTTGCAGATGAATTGTTTTTTTCTAATTTTTCATTATTTCTGCGCAATTTAATGCGTCCAGCCACCTCTTTTCGAGTTTCCGTAAAATGCTACTTGGAAAAAGGCTTTTGTTGCGCAGCATAAGACGGCGAAATGCAAGGATAACTATGATTTTAATTAATGTAAACATATTTTAGTAGCTGCCCCTTGTGGCATCATCATAAAAATAAATAAAAACGAATAGAATATGAAACTGGTAGCAGAACTGGAGAAGGCATGATATATTTTTGCATACGCGATGGCGGCGTTTCGTTCCCTCGGCTGACGTTAATTTTTCCTAATTAGCGGGCAAGCCGAAGCAAAAGGCATTATTACATCTGACTTTATTATATGCCGGCAGCGAACCTCACTTCATTCTACCATCTCACACTCTGTGTCGCAGAGTCATCTAACAATAATAACACGAGGCAGAGTTGAGTAAAAAGCAACAATATGTGCGGATGTGTTAATCATCCCAGATTACAAAACCTTATAAAACCGAGAGCTGCACGGATGCTCATAATTATAAATTAAATCCTCAAGAACGAAATTCAAGAGGTAATTTGATAATAATGCACATCAATTGGTTATGGCTGAAATTGTTGACAATTTGTTCATTTTTATACATCTGCTAAAATTCCATTTTCCACCTGTACAGATATCACGAAATCGTGCAAATGAGTTGAAAGCATCACCATCAGCGAAACAAAGTTTGCATGCGCTAAATATACATAAATATGTTGCGATATCAAAATGGAAAACTTCTTAATTGGACGTTAACACTGAGTTCACACTTAATGTGCGAAAGCAGAGGCGCATAGTGCGGACGAGTAAGGTGTTGTCCAGTTAAGCAACTTTGCTTTTTTGTCATCGTGAAAATTTGCCACTTTTTGCCGGATGGTACATATTACGTGCGTAAGTGAAATAAAGTGAAACGAAACTTTCCGAATGACTGCGAGCGCTACCATTATCATTAAGGTAACACACACGCCAATTAAAAGTTTGCCACAAATTGGGGTCATACCACAAGCAGCACACACGAATGCATCTATCAAATTCTCGAGGGAATCAACGAGAAACGAGATTTTAATCATATAACACAAAAACGCAAATCCCATTCAAATGTGATTAGATAATGAAAGTAATGAACCTACCTCACATAGTTGATTTCCTTATTGTTCCAAAAGGTTCCATACGGCGATGTCAAAATTGGCAGTTCGAAAACGAGCACTCCATTTGGTCCACATGCAGCTAGCAAAGTGTTGCTATCATTAACGATGACTCGATCGGGGGTGAAGAGCGGCGGCGAATACGGCAGCAAGGACTGCAACAAGCGAGAAAAAAATTGTAATAAATGTACTCAATCTTCGGAAGGAGGAGGTGGTCGGAGGAAAAAAGCTGAAATATTGCACACATATAGAAGCATAAGCAATAAATATCCGTCGTCTATATTCATTCCTTGATTTTATTGCTTATTGTATGCGCGCGAACGGCGGTTATTGCCTAATTTAAATCGCCTTCTTGTTGTCGTGGCATAGCGCGCGCAAGGGGGGCCTTCGCGTAAAAAGCAATGCCCTATTATTTCGCCTTCGGGTGGCTGGTGGTGGTGGTGGTGTTGGTGGCAGACGAGCTAAACGAACGCGGGAAAAGGCTGTAAAAGAAAAATTGCAATTGCCAGGCGGCGTTGCCGCAAAACCGCTCGCCTTTTATAAATTATTGATATTATTATATTAAAAAAATCCATCCGAGAAGTCAAAGCGAGCCCATTATCCTTAGAAGAAACTAATGGGTTTTTTCCTCCATCCTATTGGGTTACTTCGGCATCGCATCTCACGCCCGAAGTACGCGCGGCTTTTTTCGCTCGTATCCATCCCTACACCCTTTTCGCAATCTCCATTAAAGAAAGCAAAAGAAATAAATTTGCGCGGAGAAATCGTTATCTTATACATGCCGGCCCGAATTTATTAAAAGTGATCTATTTTTATTACATCGTGCAAATTACGGGCGCGTAATTTCGACGAACAAAAAGTGCATTTAAGATTCACAAGTATAATTTCGCGAAATATATTCAGCACGATTTGTCGTTTCATTCGAACGCAAATTTTATGAAACTATCTCCCACTTCAATTTTGTAGTGGACAATCAATTGTACATCAACCTAATTTCAAATAATTTTTTACATAGATAAATGTTTTGGAGATCCTTTAAGCAGTTTTCGCAATAATTAAGTTGAACTAACAAAGGTATTTCAATAAAGCACCATCATGATACAATAACCCTCTTAAACCTTTGAACACCTATCCCCAAAGAGGGTACAGAAATAAATCACGCAATTTTTGTCGCAAACACCATCATTATATAGGAGTACACATCCGAGTGTACATCGTTTTACATTGCAGCAGGATTATATACAACACAACACTCCCATTCCTGCAGGAGCAACACATTGAATTTCGCCGAACCAGCAGCAGGGCAAATATATGTGCGCATGCAGCAAAAGAGCAAGTACGAGCAAGTAACACATAATATAGTATTTTAATAAGGGGTAGTAAATTAACACCGGTGCGTCGTTACACATTCTTGGTGGGTCGTTTTCGGTTCTTCGGTATAGCCCGATGGCGCGTTATGCAATGTCATTCATTGCCATATATCGTCATACGCGATAGCTAACACTGCAAACGCCTTGTTCCGCCAAGAGATGTGTAAGTAACGGTTTTGCACTGGTCTGCACGAGAAGATGTTGCAGGTTCTACGAAGGAGGCAAAAGTAAGGATAATGTATCGTGTCGACGGCAAGGGTCCCAAATGAATGCGTCTTCTGCGATTCCTGCTTGCGCGAAAATTGTAACTTTGGGGGATGGAGATCATTGTGTTCTCCGGTGGAGATTAATATGTAACTTATAAGATTAAAAGGTATGCTCTATTTATCAAGAGTGGTGAGATGCATATGGAATATTTTCTTCATGTAAGGATTTGATCCAATTGTTTGTTAAAGTTGCAGGGTTCCAAATATTTCATTATGATCTGCTAACTGAAGTTATTTCGTAAGATTGATTAAATTTAAAAGCAACAACATTGTATATTAAAAGTTAATTGAACTTTTTGTTTGAGTAGGTAGTATTCAACAGTAGTAACAAAGACAGGGAAAAAAGTACCATAAAGAGAAATGATATACTCTGCTAGTTGAAAATTTTAATTTCCTAATAGCAAATAAAAAATCCAGGCAAAAATTAATGTGCATCATTTGATGTCTCGTTGGGACACTTCCCGAAAAAAACGCGTATATAAAACGGGCGCTTCCCTGCTCTCAATCAGAAATATCACTTGATTACAGGGGGTGAAAATCTCCATCGAGATACGCGCGCATTGCCTGCGATTCTCGATTCGCACAGCGAATAAAAATTTGAACACATTTATTATTTTAATAAAAAAATGTGTACGAAACGTATAAAGCACAAGTGGGACGATATGAGGCGTGCAAATACATGCGATATATAAATAAAAAAATGAGCCCCGTCCGTACGGGCACGGCAATTATCAGCTGAATTTATGCGTCGCCGTCACTTCCTGCAACCCTTTCGGCTATCTATAAGGGACAGATATTCAAACAAAAGGACGGCGCATTTCATACGTCGCAGTTTTTGCTTAAGTTAGCTTATACGCAGAGCGCTCTCCTCTTCGACTACAGGATGTTATCACAATTCGCATGCTATCCAGCCAACATTCGGGCCGTGGTTGATTAATAATCAAGACCTGAACGACGCCCATTAGATGCGTGCAAAATGTGTCTATGTACTCAATACCTCATCGCTCCCTCTGCATTCGCACCACCCTTCCTCGCTGCGCATCTTTTTATCCCTCTTTGCGCGACGACCAAGCTGATAAAAATACGAGCGGCCAAGGTTCGCAGGAGGAGCGCATGAAAAATCACACAAAAAAGGATATAACGTATAGGTGGATGCACATTAAATGTAAAAATCGTTAGCCGCTTTAGCCGGCAGGTTTGACTAGGGTCTTCGATGGATTTTTGCGAGTATGAGGACGGAAAAGTGGTGGGGCGATTCGGGATAGCAGGAGGAAAGGTGTTGGACGGAAAGGGTGAGAGGATGCGAGTCTTATTAATCTCTCTGGATGGTCATCAGACAGAAAAAAATAATTCGGGAGAGTTAGAGAGGAAAATGCAAAAAGGTTGCATACAAAGTGTCCACAAAACTATAAGATATTTTGTGTTTAGAAAACTTTTGAGATTTATCTTAGAACATAGGAAAATTTGGATTCCATGAATCTCTATTTGAGGAACTTGTCAAATTATGAATGTTTGCTCTTCCTTCATTCTTTTTGCTTGCATTAGATGTTCAATAAGGCAGAGCAAGCACAAAATAAGAAGTATACAGATATCGTCCCCAAGAGATGTCAGAATATTTCGCGTGAATTGTCTGAATGTTTTTAGCACAAGAAAAAAGTACGGTAAAATAAAATTCCACAAAAAGCACACCTGTGAAATTAGTCAGTGAAATTTGAAGTAAAAAAATCCCAACGTTTTATTTAATTTACCACATTGACAAATGTTTTCTCATTGACACTTCTTATTTTGCACTTTAAAATCATTCTTCTAATATGGTTGCATTTCATCCCCAAATTTCCAGAAATGGAGAGGAAGAGAAGAAAAAGGCAAAGTTGAAATATCAAGGGAAAGCTTGAAACTTTTTCGGCCTTGCATTACCTTAAAAGTTAACAGTTTTTGTTCAGCTCATTCAAATGTGTTCTTCGCGCCAACTTAATCAACGATGAAAATTAATACAGACGCGCATCCTCTGGGGGCGGCCACCGCCGAATTTGAATTCGGATGAGAAAGAAAGCATGAAAACACATTAATTTTTCGCCATGTTTTATCCTCGGTCCTTGATCCTTATTACTTGTTTGCAACTCGACAGCTATTGGAGGTCTCTGATGGGCTTTACTCATTTGTACGTGGCGCATTTGCTCGCGTATACTTCCCCCCATTTGGCCGTCTGCATCTTTTTATTTTTATTTTTTTTGCAACGCCCTGACATCCATCGAGAAATGGTGTATCTACCGGGAGTGATAACCATTAGCGAAGGATACATAAAAAATGCGAAGAAAGTTTCGGCCCTCCTTGCAAGCATACGGTACGTCTCTCTGGAGAGATACGTTTTAATTGAAAATTGAAAATTTAAATTCGAATCGCATCGACAAAAGTTCCCATTCTTCACATCTTCGTATCGAGTGAAGAATTTGTAATAGCGTAATGGATTTGCATTTATACGCTTCATCAGCAATCAAACGCTAGCTGATGCATCGAGGAAAATAAAAAGACCCGTGGCTCCCTTCAGACACGGGGAAAAATTCCAATTTTTAAAATCGCCCGCGGCCAACTTGAAAATGAACGCAGTTTGGAAACTTATTAATTTCAGTGCGTACTCATGCCCCAGCGTTCCATTCCGTTCCGGCTGCAAAAGAAGTGAGCCGAGCCGGGGAAAAATAAAGATGATGGAAAACGCCGTAAAAACTCGCTCCGACAAGAAGAATGCAAAACAAGATCGATTCTTATTAGTGCTGCGCTAAGCGAATTTCTTCCGGCTCGGAGCTTGTTACGCGCACGAAACGACAGGCGAACGAAACAGTCTTCGATAATAAGAAAAGTTGCCGCACGGTGGAACAACATGATTAACATCATCAACGTTAAAATATTTACGAAGAATTCGTTCGGCCTGCATTCATAATTGAAAGTCAAGCAGCGAATTGAATACGTCCATGTCAAGCATGACATTGAGACGAATTGTGAAAATACATAAAAATGCAGAGTTCATCTGGGCACAATTAATTACCAAAGAATTGTTGCAAAAATCAGTGCCCCGTCGAGGGGTCGAAAGTAAGCTGTGTTCAAAGTAAGAGGCTGTATCTACAATTTCAAGGAAGTGAAGGAGAAGACGGCAAAAGGGCAAGCAAGTGGCGAAGTGGTGAAAAGTATAAAAGGCGATCGTGCGTGAAGCGTGAGCGTCAAGCGAACACTTGGAAGGAACTGGCAGCGAAAATGCTGAGGTCGAGGCAGGACAGGAAAGAAATGCGCTGGAATGAACAAAGCTGTGCGAATCGCGGACAAATGAGGGGTGAGTGCATGGTGTGCAAATTGAAATCTTAATTTTCTGCCCTTTTAAAAACTTCCCGCAGCGGAAGTGCGCACAGCCGCAAATGGTGGCTGCTGCGGGGGAGATGTACGCAGTAAGGGTAAATTAATTGCCATTGGATTGACTTTTTGATGTTGATTGAAATCGAGATTCTATAATTAAAATTCAGCGTCCGACGAAGTTTTCACACCAAGCTCAAAAACTCGATAATCTTTATTGCAAAAATACCATGGTAACTTTTTTCACTGTATATATTCTTTTACAGATGGGCAGATTCAAGCCCAAATTGAGTCTACAGATATTAAAATTCATCTTAGATTAAGAATCTTACATAGAATCAGTGTTTTGTTCCCAGGTTGCTTCAAAACTTTGATTTTTCTGGTATGGAAATATTTTCTTTGAAAATTTCATTGTACAACAATATGTTAATAAGATTTGAGAGTAAATTCCTATATAACTATGACACACAATGTTGCGGTGCGATTTACGACAACGCAGCACTCTTCTTTAACCTTCTGGAGGCGGCATGTTGGCGCCTCTTTGCATCGGGCAAATGTGACGGCGACGGTATTAGTAGTATTAATTAATATTCCAAAGCGTTGCGGTCGGCACACATGTCACCAGCCGCCGAAAACCGCTCGCTTTTCGTTCAGCGTTAAAGCATTCACCGGTATAGCTCGTTGCAAAACTCATTAAAACAGGTGTCCTGCCATAGTCTCTCTTTAAAGTCCGCGCCATCACCGTACCAAGCAATATCCGACCATCCTTATAGTTTTCGTATAAAATAATTTTTATACTGGGTATTGCAGAATGCGAAAACCAGAGCAAAATCAACCAATGACAACACCATTTGCAACATCATCATTTCCGAAGGTACCAGTAAAATTTTGATGGAACATTTTAAAATACAACTAACAATGTGGAAATTTCATAAAGACAAGTAAAGTTGATTTGGAAGACTTGGAAGGACTCACATATGTCGCCTTCATGGCCTCCTGGCTTACAGCATCTTACGTATTCTCAGCCATATTTCTCGACTGGAAACATCTTTGGATGCCCTTCCAAGGGACACGGAACTTATGGTCGGTAGTCGTGTTTCAATTAAGCGCGTATTTGATTATGGAAGCACACGCCGCACACAAACACCAGCGAGCTAAGGGTGCGCGCAACTATCATCTTCATCGCATCGCATCGGTAATTAATTAAGCTGATATCAAATGATCAAATGAAATAACCGATGCTCGAAAGCGCACCCACGTCTCTCAGTCTGAACCGACGCCTAGCGTGTTGTTTAATTAAACGACAACATCGATCATTCATTACTTGCCCATCAAAATTACAACATGTACACCCACAACTCACAGAAGCTCTCATCATTATTCAATCTTTGCAGAAAAAACGCGCCCGGCTTTGATGTGATGATTTGCATCAGATTTCAAGTTATAACACCCGATATTGCGTTGTAATATCCATTCGTAAATTTACAAAACGAAGCAGAAGCGAGCCAAACGACCGAATGTTCGCGATGTGATAAAAGAACTGATGACTGAACGAAAAATTTCAGGCGTAGGTGCGCGTACATGATGGTCGCTTCGAAATCGCCCACTTTTAATGACCTGTTTGCATTCAAACAATTCCATTCAGTACACACATAAATCAATTGATATCAATGAACAGCATCAATTCCGCTCGATTTTTTCGCACTTATTGCTTCCATACTTTTTTCTGGAGGGCAAACAAAAAACATGTATATGATATTCGATTGACAATGTTCCCCTTTTTAATTTAAACACCTCAAAATAAAAGATAAGCAAAAAGACCAAAAGGGGTGCTGCTGTGTGGTCGAAAATTCTGCGCAGATTTTTGATCCTACAAGTGCACGAACACGAAATTCAATTAACTTAATTTGAGTTGCATGTAAATCAAAACCGCAAACTAATAAACCGAAGCCCTATGATACTGGGCTTTCCATCCCCCCAATGAAACGTTGATGCTGGGCAAGGATTTATCCCCAAAAGAGATTGAAAAAACGAATGTCCTGCTGAAGAGTGCCTTCATGTATGCAAAAGTGGGGATGAAGTTCAGGGGTTTTGCAAAAGATAACAAATCTCAGTGGTGTTATTGCTCCATTGATTCTACTAAATTTTTGATTTTCCAAGTCAGTCTGTATGGTAACCAAAAGTAAGTAATATTGCAATTTTCATTTTGTTATGTAAATCTAATTTCTTTGCCCGGGCAAAATTACTTTTCCACTTTTTCCATTTGGCGGTGGTCGGCGGTCCCAAATATAATTAGCGATGACGCCGGTAATTTAAAAGATCTATGACACAACCCTCCACGACCACCTTAAAGCGCCTCCTCGACTGGAAACTTTTTCCCGGCCAAGATTTATTGGTATTACAGAATTCGCCTATAGTCTTAGCAAAAAATGTCATTGCGTCGTTGGCGAAGGAGGCTGAAGGGTGGGCCGCCGCTCGCTTGCCAGACTTACACCAATAACTGCTAATTAAATTAACTTTTTAATGGGCGTCTTTTTCACTTTTCTAACCCCTTCTTGCCACTCTGCGCCCCGTCCTGCAAACAAGGCATCAAAGGCAGTACGTGTTTAATGTCCACGTCGAGGCAGCCGAAGAAGGAAGGGACTGCGCCGAAGATAGGCCTAAAAGGACACTTGTTATCTGGTTATCTCATTCCGCGTTCATTTTTTATGCGCCCTCCTCCGCCGCCCAACAGGGCGAAGACCACTGATATCCGAAGACCCTCTCCGGGAAAAAAGGGGTTGATTGTTGGAATGCGGTTTGATCGCAGTCATAAAAGCCAAGATGAAGGCGCAGCAGCAGCAAGGGGTTATTAGTAAATGTAAGAATATAACCGTAAAAATGCGCCCGCCGAGCAAAACTTCGAAAATAAAAAAACGGACAAGAAAAGGGTAGCGAAAAGTCAATAAAACTGAACGGAACAAGATGAGACAAATGTACGAGTCGTAAAAAGTCGTGTTTTTTATACAATGCCGTAGAAAATGTAAAGGGTTATGAGTTGTTTGCAAAAGAAGAAGCGAGCGCCTTTTTCCAAGAATGGGATTGTAATTAGAATTGTATTATTAAATATTAACATCTGCCTTTTCTCTTCTTCGTATTTTTTGACGTTTTTATCTTTCGTTTTATTGGAGTTCTGGTATTTGTTTGCAAAAATTTTCTAATTTTGAAATGTTCAAAGTTTGAAAAATTGCAAATAGGATTGGGGCCAAAAATATCGTTTCGGCAAATTGTATCGTTCAGATTTTATAACACGTAGTTGAACTATAATAGAATTCCTTTGGGAATTGAACGCGAAAATCATTTACTCGAAATAATAAACTTATTACGTTCGGTAAATTAAACAAGACAATTGAACAGATTGCCAGACGGCTCTATATGAAATACAAGTTTGCAACAACGGAAAATCGTACACATTCAATGTAAATCCGCGCTGTACGTGCGCCTGTTGTTTTGCCCCCATCGTATCCGCACTCGCGTTCGCGAATTGCACCCTTTTGGCACACAATCTTCGATTGTATTACGCGAAAGCACTACCCGAGCACGTACATAGACCGGGAATTTCTTACTGCATAGTGCGAAAAGCACTTGTGTGTAAGGAGGAGGAGGAGGAAGAAGAAGAAATGAAAATGTGTTTAAGACACGCATTCACCGCGCAGCATTCACCAAGCAGAATTGAACAAATTGAAACATTGAAGAAACGTTCCCAACGAACTATGAACGACAATTACAACTAATCGCAATGGCACGCATACCGGCAAACAAGTACAACCCGCCCAAATTGCATTTCAGGATTCCAGGCGATTTCATTCCGTTTAATATTTCATTATGTTCAAACGTTATTTCGAAACTTGATGAAATAAAAACACTATACTTGCTGCTTTCGAAGTGTAGCTACAAATAGAGCATGTAGACTGAATGTTGCCGTGTTACCATTTTACCAATACAATAATTTTGGTGTAATATACACGATCGTGGTGGTACAGACATAAATTTCATCAGTTGAACCACAAGAATCGGAGGCGCAGCCGATGTGCGAGCATCGAGTGAGAAGGAGAGTGCGAAATGAAAACGCGTTTACTCTGCATGTTGCGATTATAAATTCTGCGCCCAACATCATTCCGTGCAATACCGTGCGGCGACCTCTAAATGGTAAATTGCAAAATTGTAAAACGAAATAATGAATGAGCTCACAATGGCTTGCAGATACACTCGACACCATCCAGTGCATCCATGGAATTGGATTTAAAGCTATGTAAGACATAAGGCCGAACGCACAATTTGGCTGAATGGTACGCCCATACGATAAATACTCAACCAGAGGGAAGTTTCGGCTGGCGGTAATGGCATCGAAGGGGATTGCTTGCACATACATTTAACGTTTATTATGTGTTTGTTGTTAAGGTATTAAATGCGTTTAAAAGCAATGGCCCACCCAAAACGTTATGAGCATCCCGAAACAGGACTCTACCCTCAAATCAACATTTCAACATTCTAATGTAATTCCAAACTTTTACTAATAATCCTAACTTAAAAGTCAAAACTATCCAAGATATAAAGGTCAATAACAATTCTTGATAAAAGCTACCAAGCTTTTATATCAGGACACAAACTTCATTGTGCATACCACGAATAACATTGCTTTGAGTGATAGCACATCATTGCAGGTGATAACACACAGCAGCAGCAGTAAGACATGTAGCATCACCAAATTTTATAATGATTAAACATCGTTTTTGGGCGACAAGCAACAATTTATCGTGCTTTTGATGACGACTGTTGGTATTTCGTGATGTTGGCTTAGAATAGATGGCGACGACAATGGGAAAATCGTGTCCTGGTGTATGTCCCTTTTGACATTGCGGAGGTGATGGCTGCGGGGATGGCAACCCCCAAGCGACCATACAGCCGGGTAGTAACACATCTTTCAGTCGTTCCGCCGTTTACGCCGGATACCAGCTAGATGTTCGCCACATACAGTCATCATGTCGAAGACAAATCGCCGGTAATCAGCAGAGGAGCACATTCTGGCATTACGGAGATGCCGCAAGCGGCGCGACTACGCACAAATATATCCCATTCGTACATAGGTGACACACGACCAAGTGAGAAAAGACATACGGAATCTGAATATCACACCCAACACACTGCTTGCTGGATGATAATAAAGCTAGACTGAATTTCGGATGAATTTGAGCATTGATTTTATGATATTCCCAATGAGAGTTGGGAAATTGCAGAATTTGAAGATCAGCTCAATGGTTGATAGAGTTAGTTGATGAGTTGTTAAATTATTTGGGTTCTGGGTTACCGGGACGATGTCTAGAGAGTTATGCCCATTCTGGTCTTCAGGAAGGATTGGTCCATGGTATATGAGCTTTTGGGCAAACATCTAAATAGCACGTGCGAAACAGATGATGCATAACACATAGAGCACACGCGGAATGGAATGTCAGATAAAAATTGCCATTACCCCCTTGAAGTTGAACATGTACCAACGACAATTTTGATACAATAGCCGCACCGACACCAATACAGCATATTAATAATATGTCCGCTAAAGGGGGCGCTTGCTAACCCAAACCAGAAAGCTAGCAAGTAGCATACGAGTGCGATTACTCTTTGGGCGCAATGCATGGGCTCTCGTGGCATTTGCGGGCGACTTGAAGTGTTTGACAAACGGGTGGATATCATCCGCGGTCAAAAAGCAGCAATGCGCCCCGTGTGTCGCCCGCCACGCCAGAACACAGTAACGAGCCAAATTCGTCATCTTTTGTTCCGTCCCACCTTGCGTAATCATAAACGAACCATCCAATTCAATCTTATTGCTTGGATTTAATAAGCGCGCGCCCCGAGATTTTGCATGAAATTTCGCCCATTGTGCGCATGGAGCGAAATTTGTTAGCTGCGACAATATGACAATAGCATCGGTGGTCGCAAGTGTCGCCGATCTCGTCGCCCGGGGCCATTGTTGCGCATCTTGTAAGCAATTTACCTCTTTGCCCAACGTGGGCCAAGGAGAGGAGAAGAAGACCATCAGGCGAGGAGAAAACTTGCAAAGAACTATTGAAAACTTAGATTTATCGCGCTGTTTCGCACACAATGCGCATTGTTGATACTCAAGGATGGATGATTGTAATTAAAATTGGGCGTCCGCACCTTCACACGTTTCGTGTCCATGCGATTCTATGCGTTTTTAATCATTGTAGGAAGAGTAGCCCGAACAAAAAAAGAAGTGGAGACAGGACATCGAAAGACACAGGCAAACAACAAAAAAATTGCCCCCGAATTTTGTGTGCGTATATCATGTCCGTGGAATTATTTGACACTTGCACGCGAGTGCTATTGTTATTCGGGTGCAGTGGACACTATCAAGTGGACTTATTTATGATGGACATGAATTAAAATAAAATATGTGAAGAGTAAAATGAGCGAAGAAAAAAAGATTGAGAATATGTGCACTCTGAAAATCTACAATCTGGAATTTTAAGGGATTCTATGATATTAATCAATAGATCAGCTTGATGGCAAATTTATATGATGTGGGTGTATTTATGAAGCAAAATGCAGTGTTCATTAATTTCAATTATAGACTTCAAAAAGAACAAGTCCGCTTTGAGCTGTATGACATTTGTTTTCTGCAGACTTATGAGTGATTTGGGAATACATCGGTTTTTGGGCACGTCCCCACACAGAACGCAACAACATGAACATGAAAATATAAAAAGCTGTAATTGATTAACAGTATGCGAACATACGGCGTGCGGTGATGCGCCGAACGAAATTAATCCATTAATAGGCAGGCACGAGGCGTACACGAACGAAACGATGATTAACTAATATGTATATTCCTCAGATAAGTGCTGATATTCCATTCGTTTGACGAGGCTAATGCCTAATAATTTCAGCGTCAATTAATTTCCATCAGGAGACTTGCTTTGCCATAAGTACACATCAATGGTCAACGAACGTCCGAATGACAAGAGAGAGCTTGGTGTGGTACAACGCATTGATGAATTTCTGATAGGAAGCACGGACAAATGATAGAGCAAATGAAGCGAATTGAATGCAAACGAGGAATAAGGTGTAACACCGTAATGTTCGTCGAGTCGATTGGGGATTTGTACCCTTTGTATCGCTTGTTCGTTGACTTGTATCGCTGGTTGACTCGTTGGAAATTTGCATTCGTTCGATTGAAACGTGTTTTACGAGCGCTGTGGTCGAAGGCGCGCCCAAAATTCAATGTGAAACGAACGCAAAACGACCATATGCTGGCATATTGATTAATAGAAATGCTAATGAGTGATCAATTAGCTGCTATTAGTCGAATTAATTTCGACTTTATTTATCACGTACATTTATGATCACTTTAATAAATTACTCACGATATTCTATATTAAAGTTTAATTAAATTGACGAAACTGTCAGAATATGCAAAAATGCACAAGGAAGAGGCGCCCTAATGATATCAAATATTCAAAAATAACCGTTTAGGGATGTTTTATTTCAATTTTATGCAAAATATGACGATAAAAACGTTTTAAGGAGCATATCCTCTCGAATGGGAATATGGATTTTAAAGCAATCATTTAAATTGCTCCCAAGTTAATTTTAATGGTTTATATAAGACATTAGCAACAATTAATCAAAAGCTGCCTAATAATAGATAAAATTAATAGTATAAGTTTCTTTAAACTGATAATTTTGATGGGATAGAAAATCATGGATCTATTACAAATGTAGATGCAAAAATGATTGCCTTTCTTGAGTAACAAGAACCAATAAATAAAATTGCAGACATTCATAAATCAAGTTTTTTTCTATAGTGTGGTTCGAACACACGTCTGAAGATATTTGAGGGTGCATTGTGTTATTAATCGTTACCCCAACAGGATCGAATCGCGAATTTGCTCAAGCAACAGAGATTTCACTACTACATTATTTCAAGGGAAGTATTTTTGCATTTGCTATTATGAAAATAACCCTCTTAAATAGTTTATGTTATTGAAAATAAACGAATTAAAAATTGTCTTGGTATTAAATGTCTTTGAGGAAAATATATTGTCGCCAAAGACCCCGAACATCAGGAGATCAAGATAAATATCAGCAGCCAATCCTGGAGGAAATAAAAGCATCCAAGGATCATATAAACGTATACGTTGCTTCACTGGATTAATGACGGCGCGACCGAAATGAATGACGAGTCGTTTTTCTTGATCAACAACGTCTAGATGTCATTACAAAGCGACCAAGACAATGGAAGTAATAGCTTGATTATTACATTTCGTATATAAACAGAGAACCATCTAAAATCTAAGACTTCCAAAATTATATTGGCACGCTAAGATCATACAAGCATTATATGAAGTTGCTACAATTACAAATGTTGGAAGACAATTTTGCAACAAATGTCATCAAAACTCGATGTAATGTTGACTTATCATAACTAGTTAACTGCCAAGATGGATCAGAATAAAAGCGCTGTGAAGTGAACTGCGAAATCAACATTAATGTTCATCAACAACGCACCGTGTTAATTTATAAAAATTATCATTAAAAGCTTTCTGTTTCGACTTGATGGGCGAATCTCCCGTGAGAGATAAGATGATAAAGTGGCGCATTCGTCGTGTCTTGCGTTTACACACGAGGAACGCCAGTAAGAACAGCCTACCACACACAACCATCGTTAGAATTAAATGCAATACGAGCTAATGGTGTTTTATTACATTTACTTGCCGCTGATATTTATTTTGCCCCACAATATCTCTTCAATGTCTTCCGTCATTAATTCAATAGCGCATAGAGGGAAATGTTTTAAAAGTAAGTTTAGAGCAAACTAGTAAAATTTCCAACAAGAATTGTTAAGAAACGAAGAAGTTCAAAAGTTTTTTATGAAGTACCACAATTTTCCGCCTAGTGGAAAAACGCTACATTTGACTAAATCTGGAGGTAGGACAAGTACCTTAATGTTCGGTGTCAGTCATCAGAAAAAACCTGTTAAGTGAAAGAAAAAAAAAGAAATAGGAGAGAAGAAGCACGAAGAACTCAGTCGTGAGTATAGCAAAGGACGAAGATACGTTGAGCAATGGGACGTCGAGATTTCTAATCTTAAAGCGACTGAATTATTAATATAAATAATAATCAGAGTCGCCCGGATTCGGATTAAATCCGCGATGGTAGCGGCTACATTGGTGACGGTGTTATCCTGGAACGTCTGCTGCAAACAGGAAGAGCTACCACCGCTAAGACATCCATCTCGCTTTAACGCAATTAATTCCATTCCGTGTGTATCGTGTGTTGTTCAGGGCTGAAGGAAGACTTTGGCATCCTGGGAAGAGGGTTGTAAGGTTGAAGACAGCCAACGAAGACGACCCCCCAGCTTATTTCAGGCTTAATCTTTTACTTTACCGTGTGTTTATTCTATAACTAAAAACTGGTAAATTTTACAGGATCTCATCAAGCAGATCATTTGTAAAAATCGAATAAATATTCAGATAAATGACCAAACTGAAATTATGTATTCTACAGGCATATTTGAAGTTAGGAAGTGTTCAACTATAATTTTAGAAAATGTGTCCATTCGAAAATAATTTCAAATATTCTGTATTCAATGGAATAGATTATGAACAAAGTGTGAAATCGCCACTGGCTCATAGGCACCTGTTGAGCTTGTAAGTTTCATATTCGGTACTGATAGCATATTATGGTGAAACATATATATCTAACAATCCCCATAGTGGTAATGGCAATGTTCCACTGATACAGTTGCCTCTGTTATGGCAAGCAGCGTTTGCAACCTTATGACCTTTGGTCAGTTCAACGCTTGTAGCCGGCCGCTCATCGCCCCCAAAACTAAACTAAATATGTGTTAGCTTATGCAAGGGGTGGAAATTGCTATTCGCACCAAATGTTTGCAAAGGATGCCACTAAAAGGTGATAAGTATGGACTAAAGTTGAACTTACATTGTCAAATTTCAGATCAAAGATCAATCCTACAAGACTAAAAACAAGTTGGTAAAAAGATACATATCTAGTAAAATTGTAACTAAACTAACTTCTTTTTTATTACAAAAAAACGGGTTCCCAGAGAAAAGTGCTCGTTAAATCCTGATCTAAAATTAATGAAAAATGATCCTGGAGCACCCCTCGCATCATATGCAAATGTTGATTTATACTTGAGCATGTTATAATGCTACCATTTCGGGAACATGTCGATATATATTCTAATCCACGTGACATTTCTCATAACGACATGCGCCCGCACATTGTTCACCTAATGTTCGTTGCGTTCCATTTTTGTGAGATGCACCTCACCCTCACCCACGTAAATGTCGATTATAAGAGTCTTCGTTCGTTATTAGCTAGTTATACAGCATCCCAGGGCTCAATGCAACATCGCAATCGCATCCGAGGTTCTGTATGTTTATCAGCGTGGGCGAGGGGTTGTCGATACCCTATACATTGCCTTTGGCCCCCATTTCGATGTCATCAACGTATTCCCGAACACCCACACATAATACATGAGCCCGGCTCGGTGGAGGGAACCATCCCCGAAATGAAGCATGCCCGGACTGGGAGAGATACAGCAGCAAAGCATTAACAAACGTATCTGTTATTGACATGCCATTTGTTACACTTTCGCTGGTTTCGGCAGCGCTAACCGTATTTCGCATATCGAAAACCACCAAACGTGCGCACACCGCACTCTGCAGATGAGTGCAGAGTATTAGAGGATCCGATCGGTGTATCAAGGGTTTGTGTGCCCCATTGGCGGTGGTGGGTGGGTGTTGGTGTACTTTGCATACAACACGGCCGCATATATCAAAATGTAATTGCGAAATGAATGTTGCATCAACCTTCGGCCAACCTTGATACACATACAGACCCTTGGCGTCATTGTATGTCAGCGGTCGCGGTTTTCATCCCTACGCTCGAAGCTCTGTTTGGTCGAGGGCGCGCGCGGTGTGATATTTGCGGTTGAATTCCATTTTCCGGACATCAAAATTGTACGAATTTGTCGATAACACCCCTCGACGCGCTATTGAATTGTCACAAGTACGAAATAAGAATAATTTCTGCAATTATGAAGGTAAAAGAATAATTATAGCGATTGAAAATCGCGAGCGACTTAATGAAAATGACTGGCAGCCGTTTTGCACTTCGGGTCGCGTTCGGCGGAAAAGCTGAAGCTCTGGGAAATCATGCAATTCTCAATGAGTCACGACACATGAAACAAGTCAAGTAGCGGTAACGACTTTGAAATACTCTTCGCTCAGGTGGTTAATGATACAGTTGAAAAAATCTTTTGTCGTTTCCATGCATTGTATTATAATTTGTTTGTAATTACTATAATTTACCGTAATTTTCCCAGCTTTCAACAGCACTTCCTTTTCGACTTTTTATCAATTGATTTTCCACTTGAAGTTGACTTTATTCTTAGGGGAATAATACTGTACACTCTACAGTGTACAGGTCTTTCTATGAGGAAGTATTCAAAATTATACAAAAAGGATATTTCAACTATCAGGCTTAATGGTACCCAAAGCTACATTTTCCGAAAATGCGACATAATTAAACAGGTAAACGGATTATTGTGGTAAATCCAAAATTAACAAAATTTTCATAACATTGATAGAGAGGTACAAACTTCTAGAATCACCTCCTTTGGCCTCACAAATTGCTGCAAAATCCCACAGGAAATGGAATTACCCAAAACCTCCTGTAATCCTGTATTTTTACTTCAGGTAATATCATTTACTTGGGGTAACTCTAACGACACGATTTGCCAAGAAGTTAACACTTTAATGACGTCAACCCTCCTTCGGTAAATTGCAATAAATGCCCCCACCTTCTTTTCGCAACTATTTGCATCTATATATACATTCCATACCAATTTATTTTCCTAGTTTTAAAGCCAAATCAGTTGCACCTCGTCTGTTATACTTTGCTGAACATTTGCGCAAATCAACCAACATGTCCGATTTCTACGATAACAACGACATCCCGATTGAAGATTTGCAATCGACAGAGGGTGAACAAATTTCGGCCCACGAAGAAATCGAATTCTACGGCACCGAAGATGAACCAGCACCAACTCTGGAGGAAGATGTTTTTACCCCTGAGCTGCCATCCACCGAAGAAACTTGCAAAAACATTGAGGAGATTTTGTTGCGTCAAGAGGAGCAGAAACGTTTTGAGAGACTGAACCAAGTGAACAACGCTGTCCCAGTGCAAGTGGAACCAATGGAAATTAATAATGTCTACGAGTACATGGACTTTGAACGCTTGAATGAAGAAAATGTGATCGAATATATTCAGGGTGAATCAAGTACTGATGATGAGATGCACGATTTCGTAAGAGATGGCTTTGTTGTATGGCGTTGAAGATATATAGTATGTAAAAATTTTTGCTGTAAACATCAACTGTATGTGACTTGTACATTATTGAAACCTAAACTGCTTTGGGCAATAAATACAACTTGTTGTTGAAGCAATTTCCAGTTCTTACTTATTGACTCCTTACACTTTACAGGATAAAATGTTGACACTGCTTGTCAATCGTGGAAATACAATTTCTAAATGTTGCACTCAATTAGGCATTTAATTAACTCTTTAATTTTGTCATCAGATCAGTTTATCTACCGGTGCTAATAATGTCGAGTCCATCGTTAGCATTTCGCGAGTCTAAGAAGTGAAGTGAGAGTTATTAAGTGCGGAATGTTAATATTCAAATGACTTCGAAGGGAAATTGGACTAAGCAGGCAATGTCGGAGATCCAGTTTGCAATTACACGCCGTTGACGGTGAGGAGTGGTGTTGGTGGGTGGGTGGTGTTTTTGCGATGGCTGGCAGGTCAAAGTATGCGCGCCTCATCTTGCACTTCATCTTCTTCTTATTTCGTCCTTCATCTTCATATCATTCGAACACCTTATTTCCTCTCATCTTCGCGCGCGCCGACGACGACGACACTCCATTGCATATACACACTTGTACACGCTCCATTTATCCTGCACGCGGCCCCTTATTACATCGAGGACATTCGGAGTCCTGGCGCGCGATTCCTTCAATTCGACGCCCGTGCTTGGGCACTTGAACAAGTCACTCACGCGCGCGTTGGAGACGTCGTCGTCGAGGACGTGTATTACAAGACGGTGCCCAGCAGTACCCACCTAGTGGGAAATGCACAATTGAAGGCTATATATTAAAGCCGGAGCTCGGCGAGGTCATGCGAGCACGAGTCGCCTTTGGCGTTTAATGCCCTTTCAGATATCACATAATACAGGTGGGCGGCAGTGGAGGTGCGATAATTACTCGACAATCATCAAGCACTTAAAGATCCAATGTTCAAACATTCAAGTGTCGAGTCCTTACTCCCTGGGAGTTCTTGTGAAAATTGCGCAATAATCATAATACTATACCCTCTCTACACATCTGGTGTAATTTCAACGCTGGAATTTCAATGAATTTATACGACGCGCCCGACCCACCAGTGTCCCCCCACGATGGCCTTCTTCGCCACCCGTGTCGGTGGTGGCGGCGGCGGCGGTGGTCTCGCACAGAGACGCCCTTTCTTCGCCGCCACCGACGCGCGCCCTCGTAACTAGGATCCAGTAATTGCGTAATTCGAGTCGCGAGAATTGTAAAAATCAATCCCAGGTGTCCTCTCTGCGCCGTGCGCTCGTTGGACCATCCCACTTTGATTATAGCCTAAAATATAAGGACGCGAGGACTTATTGTTATAGTTATGTGCGTGGCAGGACCACTCCGCGAAAGAGGCTGGCTGGATGATGCCGCCACCGCCGCCGCCACCACCACCACCTTCGACGCCGCAGCGTTTTGCGTTTCATTTTACAAGGAGCGCGCGTGACTCCTGCCGATGGCGGGGCGGGCGTCCCGAATTAGCGCCGCCTCTGCAACCAGGCTTAATCAGAGAATCGGGACGCGCTCTCTTCCAGAGGGCTCTTGCGCTCCAGACGTTTGCGCGCGCCAAGTGTCCGGACGCAATTGTTGGAGTGATTTGCAAATCACTGCCAAGCTTGAAGGACACCTCAGTGGACACGATGACCGCCCAAGAGGTCCGAAGGGCACTTCAGTGATCTCGTCCAAGAATTGCTACTAACTTCTTCAAGCAGTATATAACTATAAACGTACGCCGTTGATATTTAATCCGAGGAAATAATTCTGCGCCAGTTTTCCAAATTCATGATTTATCTATGGTCCTCCTTCGGGGATATGCTCAGAGCAAGGTGATTTCTCACTCGGATATATTGTGCTTTATGGTTAAACATTTATATTCCACGCATGTGTTTTGATTCATATCTTATTACTGCACCGAGGAAAAAACAATTGCTCCTTCGGTTATTTGTCCTTTTATCTTTGTTATCCGATTTCCTTCGGATGGCTTAGACAATTGGGAACTGGAGAAGACTTGAAGACAAATATTTTCCCGACTGACGTGTGGGTTTATACGTGCGCGTGGAGGCATCGCAGATGGACAACTCCATCATTCGCATCTCGTGAGACCTCTAGCGTATCGCTTCCATCACGGCCGCCCCCACGAGTACCACAGCTCCTAGGATGCTAGATGCGTTCGGTGATTTCTCAAATGACCGTTGAGACTTCGACTTGCACTTCTTTCCACCAGCAAGACAATTCTCCCATTTCCAACATCTAGCTTCCAGCAACTACTCGTTCAGACTACATATTTACCATTTTAAAAATGCTATTGCAAAATACCCAACCACTTCAATACTCGTAGATATAATTTGCTCAACTTTATTGTGCCCTATGATTTACTACCGCAATCTATGCCTAGTTTTATAATATCGCAGCAATATATTTGAAAAATGTCAATGCTCACATTTGTCGACGCAAATTTGCGGCGAACCAATTCGCCGTATGCGAAACGCGAAATGAAATGTCATCTTCATCGGTGGATGAAGAATTGAATCGCGGTATTGCTGGCAAATTGAAAAGGTCACGGCTGGAAAAAATAAATTTCCCCCTATATAGGTGTAACATTCGGATTTTACATTGGTGTACATTTCGTCACTACAAGGGCTCGATCGAAACATGCAGAAGTTTGCAGCAAATCGTTCGAAATATTTGGTTTCACGGATTATTTTACCTTTTGCAGCCATAACTCATGGCGTGCAGCAAGTGCACAAACGGAATGAAAGAAGGCGGAAGAATGGATGATGAAATTTTGATTTCCACGCGTAAATTTCTATAGAGCGACCCACCAAGCAACTGTATATTATGGCACGTTACACGGCGGGCGCTGCGCGACGAACACAATAAGGATAATGAATATATATACAAGTTTCAGTCGGTAATTGTTCCGGTTGACTTTTAAACCAAGTTCCAAATGTACGACATCCAGCCAGCACCGACATCCTCATCCTGATGCGGGCGGGCGAGCGCACTCCATCCTGTGATTCTCATCCTGATCCCGCGATGCTGATGAAACTCTATATTTCCATTCAGGACATCGCGCGAGCGAACCGCCTCCGACGTCGACGTCGTCCGCCGCCGTCGAGCGTTGTAATTTTGTAATTTATGCCCGACTTTTTGGCCCCGCGACCATCTAACGCTTATTATTATTAGCACAACCGGCGAGGAAAGTTTCCAAAGGACTATCACTATTGTCCTCCGTGTATTTATTACGGCTCTTCGACTCGGGCGCGCACTCCACAGTGCAAGAAGATGAACGGAAGTCTTTCCTACAGGAGAGCATGGCTTTTCCTTTAATTTCTATAAGTTATATAAGCTTTTAAGGCATGCAGATTCAACGATCTTATGATTACGCCGAGAGGAAGGACACACCAGCGTTAAACAAGTTTTATGTCTTCGGTGTGAGAGATGCTATAGTACGTAAATTAGCCGAAACGAATGCATTCGCAAAACGGAAACTTTCAATAAACATTTGACTCAACATCATCTCAAAACTCTCTCTGTTTAATCATTGGAAAACAATAACATCCAGAAGAAGTAATCACAATTGGATAAAATTGTTGGAAAAATTATCAATTGGAAATCTTATAGAAACGAAATTGTACATTAAAATTTTCAGAAATATTTGAAAGCAAATGGTTGAAAAAGCAAAATGTTGAATGAAGAATTGGAAAATTACTCATTTCACACATACATTTCGCACATTCAAGAGTCGTGTGCCCCTGCTCTGCAAAGCCAATTTGCATATTTTTATAATCCGTAACGCAATCGCAAAGAATATATTTGCGGCGTAGAACAATTGTGTGCGCTGAAAGGAGGGACGACACACAATCGAACCGGATGCGGTGCGGGCGCGTCCGGTCCATACACCACGGCACGCAAATCCAAAATGCGAAAAGAATGGCACAAGAGTAACAAGAAACGCGGTCCGATACCGCACTCGGACGCTGAAGCCGAGTGATAATCATCATCACCACCAGCGGGGGCGGTTCGGATGCAGCGGCTGGGGGCAGCAAACAGCATCCAGAAATCCCATCCCCCTATATTTCCCGAACACAATAGCGTTCTATAGCAATAGCATCGAGTTAATTTATAATTCCTACCAGGATACACCGTTGAATTTAAAATTACTTATTGCTGGCGGAGAGAAACAATAGGAGTTTTACGATTTTTCCGGCGTTCGTAGGCGGCGGCAGCATCAGCAGCGGCTGAGCCTCAATACGCTTCGCTGGATATGTCAGCTTCTTGTGTGCCATTGCTCTTGCTTTATGGAAAAATGCGCACGGCGATGGCGGCGGTGGCGGAAGGGTGGTAGCATGGGGGCCAAGAGGGCAGCTCGACAAACTGACTGTGGGGTCGACCACCACAAGCCGCCTCCATCGCTCTTACATTCATTCGCATCCTTTCCGCTTTTATTAATTTTATTAATTCTTTTCTTTTAGTTCTGGATGCTGTTTGTCGGTGGCCGCTCATTCATTCCCATTTTTCATTATACCACTGCTTGCGTTTTTTTGTTTCTATACGCCGATGGAACGTGTCCTTTATAATTCAATGAGTTTCGCCTGAATATTCATACAGTTCTTTTAGTTCTTGTTGTTTTCCTTTTCAATTTTTTGATTCCCCCCATGCATTGCCGTTGAATTGCTATATATTTGCATGCATATATGCAGAAAATTGCTAGTTTACGACCTTAAAACGTTGCGATATTGAAGGAAAATAGGGAATATCTGCAGGCGAACGTCTGAATAATTCAAAAATTATGCGCCTGGTGCACATTGTGTCTTGTTACCCCCCAAGAAAATTCCCTTCATGCTTTCAATCGTCGCGACAAAAACATCCCAATTTTATTGGATCTGTTGCAATATTCCGCAATTTATGGATCGAAAATATTTGCAATACAAAAGTCTTACCTTTTATGGTTTCATGAACGCCAAATTTATCTCTACAATCGCCAATATTCTGCTAGAATTGATGACCTATTGTATGTGTAAACATAAACAATCTAATATTTACAATTCAAGTTACAAAACGCGGAATTTTAAACGCGCATTGACTGGTAGATAGAGAACCGGGTTTTGCATTTGGCGTACATTCGGTTGCCTACAGATAACATCGTAGCGGCAAAATGTAGATAGAACGCAATTGGGAGGTTATCATAGAATATAACAAGCATTTTACAAAAAGAAGCATTT
Source organism: Aleochara sp. GC000083 (assembly GCA_030264555.1). NCBI lineage: Eukaryota > Metazoa > Arthropoda > Insecta > Coleoptera > Staphylinidae > Aleochara > Aleochara sp. GC000083. The sequence continues at coordinate 36,357 of JARJDZ010007407.1, forward strand.
AAAAACTTACTTGGTAATTCAGCTCTTTGCCTTCAGAAGAACGGGCTGTTTTGATGTTGAGGGCAATAATGCAGTTGTTTTTGTTGTCCCAGGCATACAGTATATCATCTCGAATGGCTATCAAACTGCGAGCCTTCTTTGGATCTTGCAGTGTTGTTCGAAGATGCTGGAAGAATTTATTTTCACTCAGTTTCAGGTAGTCTGTTGAAGACATAGTTGCTGGCACACGATGCACTTTTAATTCTTGTTATTTATGCTAAATTATATGTAATTTGTAGGTAGACTCTTGCATAGACTCTTGCAAGCAAACAGCTGTAACTTTAGTGGTATGAAGGTCGCAAAAATGACAGAGGTCAGAATTAGCGGAGGGAGTAATATGCCACATTACTCCCTCGACGAGCGCTACTAATTTATACAAGGTGTTGCAAATGCGTTTTCGAGTATTCTATAAAATTTTGAAATCAAATTAATTAATTATATAAATCAAATCAACAGCAAAATGGTATGTTGACACTTATCATGCAATATGAAATTAAAAAAACCACATGAATTCCAGTATTAGCACTATAGTACTAGTTCAATTTTTTTCAAATTGTACTGGTTTTAAAAAGTTTTAATAAACTGTGTAATAATAAGCGTTTTCTTGTTATTTAACCCACGCAAACATTCAATAAACCGAGATTAAGAGTAATCTAGACAAATGCGCTTGGTGGAATGTCTCCCCGTCCGAAACTAATAAAGTAAAGGGTGAATTTATCTGCGGCAAGACGTCTTCAAACTGGTAAATGCATCACGATCACAGCGTGATGTAGTGCGAGGCGTAAAAACGGATACTAAAAGGGATGTTATTTACTGGAACGCCTTACAGCCCACCGGGCATGGACTCCCGTTTCGACATTAGGCTATCCCGAGTTCCAAGATAAAGTAAAGGGTTGATTCCTTGCATCTTATATTACAAGAATGCTGGGTGGAATGAACTAGGGTTGCTTAGTTGTCTCTTTAGTTGGTACAAGCTCTGTCAACTAGTACATTCCATAGGTGATGATAGTTGCAAAAATATTTGTTAAATTTCTTCTTAAAGTTCTTAAAGAGTTTCCAAGAATAAGTAAACCGGAAATGTATGGGATGCAACTTCCTCAATTGGAAGATAATTAAATCTGCTCAATCGTGTTCATGCAGGGCGTACAAGCGTGCAAGTAGCATGCGGGTAAATTACGTGTTTCTCTTAATCGAAACTGTAAGACAAACAACTACCTAACAGTTAGTTGTTCGCATCAAACAAGTTACCCCTTCGACTTCGGTCTGCACGCCGTCTTTCGGGATTGTCTATACTTATTGCACACAATCGAAGACATGTGTTTGCACTTCCTCCTAACAGCGTCTTGTACAAGACGTTTAATTACCTACATGACCAGAACCGTGGCCTCTTCAGGATTTATCGTTTACCTTGGTCTCTGGAGTATTCTATTGAAACTAATCAAAAACTCTTGGCAGTTAATTCGAACAATAAGTTTGCTTCTATTCAACATTGAATGACTGTTTATAAGAAGCTAAAAATGTAAGAACATAGTAAATAAACAATAATAACAACATTTTAAGTAGTAAACTGAATGCCTGACAAAAATGTACTAAAATATTAAACATGCTGGAACATTATGCGCTAAGAAAATCGCATTCAGCACGCAATGTTTTCCAGCAAAATTGATTTATTCCGAGCGCGTCATCGTCGCTTATACACCTTTTATATGACCCAAAGTCGTACTTGTAATTAATTCCCCCCGATTAAACAGTCTTCGCTGAGCGACGGTGGTGGCAGCGATAGCGTTCAAATAGAAATTATTTTATAACAACAGAGCAACCGCCAGAACACCGTAATCGATAACAATTTGCATATCTGTCTGAAAATCCATGCCGCCAATGCGCGTTTACAACTCTGACCCCTTGCGTATGAAGTATTTTCGTTTCTTTCAAAAGTTTTCCTCGTTCATAATCGATAGAGCAATGCCTAATTGCTAAGCAACTAGCAAATAAATACAAATAAATTGGCCGCAACTCGGAAATGAATGTGTTGCATGGAAATCGTCTTTTTCGCGGACTGTAATCGGACTTGTGCTTCAAACTCAAATATTTTAGATGTTTTCGAAATGGGCGGCTGGAATGTCTCGTGACTCTTGCCAATTATATCTGTTATGTTATACGTGCTACAATGGCACATTATGGGTGCTCAAATGCAACAAGACTAGGGTGAAAATCTGATTTGTCAAAAACGCATTTTGTACAATTGGTCTATGCGCTTAAAAGTTATACTTAGTTAAAGTACCGAAAAAAGCGAATATTTTGCATTTGCAGAACCCCATTTTACAAGTTCGGCTATTTCTGAGTTCCGCACAGAATTGGGACTATAACTAATGTTATTTTTTCGTCAAAATACGATATATGCCGTTTGAATCATCCAAATCGGCCCAGTAGTTTCGGAGATATGAAAATTTTAAAGAATTGGAGCGATTTTATGGATTTCATATCGGTTTTTTCGCTACAAACTTTTTTTCCATTTTTTTCTTCGAACACGATTTCTGCTTTCCCCATTACCAAAAGGGCATAAACCTATAGATTTTTGGAAAGTGCTCATCAAGACCTACAATTTGGTTCCAACTTTAGTTTAATTAGTGCAACTGTTTAAAAGTTATACGAAGTTAAAGTAGCGAAAAAAAGCGAAAATTTTGCATTTCTTGGACCCCATTTTTTTGATTCAGGTATTTCTGAGTTCCGCACGGATTCGGGACCGTAACCAATGTTATTTTTTTGTTAAA
>JARJDZ010007409.1:0-10805 GCA_030264555.1 Aleochara sp. GC000083
ATTTGTTGGTTTGGGACCGGAACCCAAATTAGAGTCACGCGTTTTTGAATCAAATTATCACTAATCAAAAACCGGTGGAAATGATTGGTGGTAATGTAGAGTCACGTGGACGTGATTAAAGACGAAGTCATCGTCATGGCTTGAGGTCTCTTCAAGACAACCATAGTAGAGTCACCGGCCCTTGTGGTACCAAGTTTGCGCCGCTTGGTATCATGAAGGTCCATCAACGTTTCCGTTCAAACGCGCTTCAATTATATTTTCTTGATAACATCTTCAAACTTCATCGAATCATCATCGTTCGACAGCTTCGTTTTGATTTTTGGTCCTTTGCTATCCGATTTGGGGCGCCCGCAAATGCTCTCACGTGCTGCCCCATCATCATCAGCACCACGTCCGGCTTGATGATGATGGATGATTACATTGATATCTGGCCACTCTTCACCGGATGTGAAGATCTACGAGTCCCATCTGAGGTGGACCTCTGGGTCGAACCCTTGACCGGATTCGGGTTCGATGACAAGTCCACTGGCTTATGCCGCCCCCATCGTCGTGCATCAGGTCTATCACCTGGGGGTCGTGTTCGCGCCGTTTTATGTTGTGATTGTGTGCAAACAAACTGTTTGCATATGTATATGATTGTTCGCCCCCAGCAAATCGCAACGGTTCCGTTTTCACGCGATTTGCTCATCATTGGAACTGTGTTAGGTAGGGACCAAAAGTAAAGTCGCGGGATAGGTTCTAGATTTAAGTAATTTCCTCTTCCTCCAACCCAAACCTTTTAGCTATTTATTTACGTGCATGTTAACTAATGAATTTCCGGTTTCAGGGCCACCGCGTTTTAGTCCGCGTTTTTTGGGACCTTGTGTAGGTAGGGTTCGGTGTAGGCATCCATGTAATATCCTTATCCTTCCTGAAATATGTACCAATGTGTTTTTTGTTTCCAATAGGTGCAGTTCCAAGAAGATGTCATCCGATTTTAATTTTTTTTTTTTCAGAAACACGTAAGTCCATAACAAAAATATTTATTGTGTTCCGGGATTGTTGATTTCTTCTTATACCTCTCTACTAATGGCGCATTCTCACTCCCAAATTACTAAAACCAAACTTAATCAATATTTTTTCACAGGTTTAACGGAAACACATTTTTTACAGGTTTCTACAGTAACTAATGAAATTTTCTTCCATAGGTATCGCCGAATTCGATTTCCAGGTTATACATTGATTAAAGTTTTGAATCGTAGCTTTAATCGGTGTATACTTGGAAATGAACAAACCTAAGAAATTTTTCTTTATGTTTAGGTTTCCAGGATATGGAATTCTATCAGGTTTGTGGATTCCTGGAAGGACGACATTCTAGCAGCAATCTTGGAAGGATGAATCCAGATCAGTCCAAACCAGGAGAGATGACACAAGGAGTACCAAAAAGCGTAAAACCCATAATTTGAAATCGCTCATGTAAACTTCTTATCCTTGGATGGCCATTCATTACCTATCCCCAATTCCCATCCTCATAATTATTATGCTTTTATGTTTCAGGTGCCTTTGATTTTGCTTTCTCGAAATTCTTGGACGTTCAGTCGCAAAATCATTAACCCGGCCCAGGGGAATCGCAAATTTTTGGCGAAAAGTTCCACCTGGGTAATTCTTGGCAGGCGCGTCCACGACGCGGGGGTGGACATGATCATATATAGTTTTGCAAATACATTATTGATGTAGATTCATTAATTAATATGGTCATGGCTAAGTTCTGCCAAGGACCCTTCTTTTTGCGGGGTATAAATTGCAAAAATCATTTCATAAATCATTTCATTCTGCATTTCATAATTCATACATTCATTTAACTATTTGTTAATAGTCATATTTGTTTCTTCTTTTGTTATTCAGACTATTTGCATGACGTATTTGAGTTGAAAACATCATGTATCTTTTTTGTTGCAATTTGTTGCGGATTTGTTTACGAGTTGTTGTATATGGTGTGAACTATAGGCAACCTTGTATTCTGTATTTTTATCACTCTACTTTCTGCTTTTCTGCTAAACTGTGTGATTCAAGTCTCTCAGCTGTATGGAATTGTTTTTTTGAATAGTGAACCAACTTATTCAATAGAATCGCGTGCACTGTGAACAATTTTAGAGAAATGAATATGAAACTAATAGTAAAAATTGTAACGCAATTTCGAACCGGTCGAAATTTAGAGATCACACAAATAAAATAAACATGGGACGTCATATTTTAATATGCAACCAGGATGTTGATAAAAGTAACATAAATTTACTAAATAAGAACAATAAAGTTTCAAAATTACACTTCTATAATTTAAAGAAATTCAAAATATAAAATTTTAATTAAAAATTTTTTGAAATAGAAATTCCAACGAAACCACTTTCACAACATTAATACAAAGATAAAATACGAACCAAATTAACAGCCACAATAGAAAAATGTAGATATATTGATTGACAATTGACATGGTAAATGAAAAATCTGAAGATGTGGAAACTTTTTGGAAAAAATTTTACTTTTACCTCATATACGATATCACAAATTTTTTCAACTTTATCAACTATCAATATCTTATAATGCAAAACATAAACTAAATTAGAAATTTTCTGCATTATCTTTTATTTGATCAAAGAATTCAATTTCAACAATTCAATAACTTCAACTTTTATCATATTAATATAATAATGATTAATAATTACCTAGATTGCAGAAATCAATTATGTGACACATTTCTAAAGGAATAATTTTTACAAAAAAATTCATACAAAAAATCCATGCTAATTTATGTGGTTTACTTACAAGAACTCATGAAACTCATTACTCATTACAATTAATCTCAGCGTGCTAAATTGTTTTCTCGATGATTTCTTTCGAGCACCTGTCGTAACAATGCATTTCTTATCGCACCTCCGATTAGTTTCGTTTTCGTCATGCTCAAGAACCAACGCTCATAGTTTGCAGGTCTTCAATACATAGTCTATGATGGTTGTTGAAAAAGTGGGAAATTCAATTAAAATTGCATCATTTGTGTGCGCGTGGAGAGCAATAGGTGGGCATAGTACCCTTGGTGGTCAGAATACTCTCATTACTAACATTATTTTCGCATACATGTCATTGGTAGATGCGTCTAACCGCAAGGTCGATGGAATCGATTTCGATGTTTATTACCCATCAAACCGTTCGAGTTCTGCTTAGTTTCGCGTTGATAACACGAGCTGCACAAACATCAATCGCCAACAACAACAACCTGTAGTTGTTATAACAAAAAAAAGTTTCCAAGTGTATCCAATAAGGTGATTCATTTCGTTCGGGAATAATTTGTTGTTGTAATTGCAATGAAAGTGTTTGTGTTTTTTGTGGGGTGCATTTTAATTTTCGGTAAGGATTTCATCATGTAAGAAAATGTAAATATTTGGTAAAAATGATGGGTCAATATTTGCGAAATTTATGAAATTGCATGAGTACAAAAAATTCATAATGATGATAGTGTGCAAAAAAACATTAATAACATATTTTTGATATGGATCCAACCAAGGACTGGGTTGACCATGCGTGACCATAATTGACCATCCTCATTCATTTTTGATGTGCCGATGAAACATGAAATTTATTAAAAATTAAACTCGCATCATCCACCCACATCGTAGATAATTGCAAAGCTAACGGGTTATTTGTATTGCGGTTTTGTTTTGCAGTAAATGCGGATGGGGATTTACTTCTTCGGCGCGCATCGCGTGCTTCTAATTTCTGCCCGAGTTATTCGACCTGCGTGCCCATTTCGTCCTGCCCATTGTTGTCCGACCTTATGAAGACTGATTGCGTTAATAATAACAGGTACCCAAATAACAATACCTAAAGATTCCATGCCTTTTTTTGGATGACATTTAAGGGTATCTTCTTTGGGATGTGGGTATCAAGGATCCGGTCTGGTTTGTTGTCCACAATCATCTCAGGCGACGAATATCAAGGATAAGAAGTACACAAATGGGCAACTTTGTGGTCACTCAGCGGTTGAAGGCGATGGTTATGAAGGAATTGGATCGTTTCCGTTTGTTGTTCGAGTTGGTTTCAAAAGTGGGTTTTCATTCCTTTCTCTTGAAGACTTTTCTTAAATCTTGTGGTTCTGGCTTTCAGATGTCCTTTCTGGAGAGGTGAAATACCCATGTGCTGGTTCAATTTTGAACCGTCGAGTAATCCTTACAGCCGCCCATTGTGCATTGGCCAAAGCCCAAAACTTCAAATTGTAGTATTTCTGATTTTTGCAAAAATTGAATTAGTTGAACTTGAAATTTGCAGATATTCCGTGCGAATTGGGGAATACACGACGAATTTAGACATCGATTGCGGTGAAGAATTTTGTGGTCTTCCTAATCAGGATATCCAGATCAGTCATGTGATCATCCATCCTCAATACGAGAAGCAATCGTACAAGAATAATATTGCTCTGATTGTTCTACGATCTTCGATGAATTTTTCAGGTTCGTTTTTCTAGAGAAATTATAACAAATTTTGTATTTGTTATTGATAATTGATAATTTAGTGACATCACAGCCAATCTGCCTACCGGAATCATGGTCTGTCACCAGCAATAATGGCGTATTGGTCGGCTGGGGCAAAACAGCCGGCCAAACAGGTAAACTTCACAAAAATTATACCTATGGTAAATTGGATAATAGCAGGGTATAGCCAATAGCGTAAAATTCAGTTCTCTTTCACTGAATTGCATAACACATTCACACGTCGATTTTCATGTCGTGCAGATCGGATTATTGCTATACATCCGGTTTCGTTGGCGTACTCTCACTTGTTATGGTTAAAATACTCATGTTTTCTATAAACGTGTTTCATGAATTAAACCTTCTTGTATTTGTGTGTTGGGTGCATTTAGTGAGCTCATTCAAGCAGCAAGTTTTGCGACTGCCCATTGTCAACCTGAGAAAGTGTGCCAATATTTATGGTGGCACATTGCCCATCACTGAAGAGCATTTATGCGCTGGTGGCGAACAGGGAAATGATGCTTGCACGGGTTTTGGAGGTGCACCACTTTTGGTCAAGCATGGAGAGACTCATTATCAGGTAATTGGTTCAAATTTCAGGCATCATTTCAAATCTAGAACATGTGCTTCATGTGTTTCGTAAAAATGGGAAATATGGGAAATTATTGATTAGTTCTGGGTTTGTTACAAATTTTGTTTCAACTATTTCTTTGGCCAAGGAAACCAGAAGAATATTTTACAAATATTTAGAAGATGAACAGATAATTTAGAATTGTCCTTTTTGAAGCTACCTTTTGTTTGATGTAATTCAATTTTACCCTTCATTTCGAATCTAGAACAAGTGTTTCATATTTTTTTGATATTTCTGGTTAATTCTGGGTTCAATCCAAATTTCATTGCATTAAATATGGTGAATTTCTTCAATGAGGGAAACAAGAAATGAATTTTATAAATATCAAGATGCTTAGGACAAAAATACAACATTTGGAATTGACAATCTTTTGAAATTAGCTATTTTTATTGTAAATACCAAAACATTGATTGACTGGAATTATTTGAGTAACTTTTTGGATCATTGAGAAAATTTTTAAGTGTTAATTAACATTAAGTACTTGTATTTAAAGTGCCAAAAAGAACTGGAAGAATAATTTTTTCGCAAATTTGATTAACGTTAGGTAACTTTTCCTCGGAATAATAATTCTTTCATAATTTTTTTTGGGATTTAAAACTGTAACAGGAAATTGTTGAATTTGAAATGTCCAGGAAGTTAAAAAGTAGTATCAAACTCATATCAGGATAATTCTGATTGGACTTGTTTCATAAATCGCAAATATTTTAGTGATATTGAATCCATCTTGATTCTACAACTGAAATTTCTAAAATTGGCAATTTTATTTGCAACCTACAAAATTGATTCTCACAAAAATCTATTATTGTTGAATTACATTGAACTTTGTTTGACAGAAATTACTTGAATACTTATTTTTGAAGTGTCAATAAGAACTAAATTTACCAAATTTTCCCAATTTTCCCCCAATTTACCAAGATTCTTCATTAATAATTTTCCCATTTAAAACTGTAACATAAAAATATTCAAATTACAGTATTAAGTAGAATAACAATTGGCATCAAACTCTTATTCAGGATAAATTTGATTGGTCATATTTCATAAATTACAAATATTTTCCTGATATTGGATCCACGTTGAATTTACAACTGGAATTTCTAAATTTGGCAATTATTTTTGCAATTTATAAAATTGATTCTCAATCTACTTTTTAACCCAGAAATATTAATCATTTTCAGTCAGCTATTTCCTGTAATTTTGAACAGAATTAATGATGATAGTAAATTACTTTCTGAACTACATTTAATTTACTAAAATTACTAACAAATTTGTCATCAGGTCGGAATTTTGTCATTTGGTTCAGACCAATGTGGGGCTCGAGGTGTACCGAGCGTTTACACAAACATCAAAAAATATACGACCTGGATCAAGGAGAACATGCCTGTTATTTATAACAATTAGATCCGGTTCCGGAATCATAAGTAAACTCTAATTAACCAATCAATTTTTATAAAGGAAATAAAATGAAATAAAATGGGATGACTTCTAATAAATGTTTATTCATCATTCATTTGTAATATTTGCATCATCATCAATAATCTCTTCAATAATTATAATTACAATTATAATAATTGATTAGGTATGTAATGTAATTTGTTTATTGTAAGTTATCAGTATATATATAGAGGTATGTATACAGAAGTTGTATCTAAAATGTCGTTAAAAGTTAAAAGATCTCGCTTATTGTTTTCACCATTATTATATTTAATTAGTTTAATTACGTCGCTAGATTTGTATGTGGTGCTAATGAGATCGCAATGTTCGGCTAAATCGTTAAAATTCATCTACACCCATTTCGCATTGATGGGCTCATTTGCTGGTCGGCTAAATACGGGAATAAACGCTAATAATGATTAATTATTAAGTAACAAGTGCAATAAGAGGCATCGGAGATCCGCCTTGCATCATTAATATATCCTAATATCGTATTCATCTCTATGTTTAATAAAATATTTTATATTATTCTGCAATGAGTAGAACTTTCTATAGCCATAGATTTTTTCGCGCATTAGCAGCAACTCGATAATATTATAATATGTAACAAGATGATGAGAAACGTTTCTATGAACGTTCAGAAGATAGGAAAATAGATTTTTTTAATTCGATTTTTTTTGATTATATAATCAACAATAACGCATAATTTATCAGCACGAAGGCAATCAATTTGAAATCGAACGTGATTAATTCATTGGGGGGAGTTTAGTTTATCACAAGTGAAACGTTTTCATTGATTTGCGATTGCAATAAAGACGCGTGCAATAATGGGAGTTTATGAAACGCACCGTATATGGCTAAACACTTGAAATTGCACTTAAATTACGGCCTGGCAGATGCCAATATTGCTCAATTCAAGAACTCACTTTAGTCGAACTTTAGTCCTTATAACTAAGTTGTTGTTCATGTTTCTTGTGGTAGTTGGTATGCTAATTATAAGTGTTAACAATGCATCATTCATGTTCCATTTTACAGCCATTGTGACGAGTTAAAATTGCTTCAATTCAATAATGTGGTTTGATAGGGAAAGTTTGTGCATTTAAAAATTTCGCAGATTTGTTCGAAAAGTATACTTTCAATTCCTAGAATTTCAGAAGTAAAATCGACCAAGAAGAGATTGGATTAATTAAATTTGATTAGATTTGAAAATTCTTTTACATTCTCACTTTTAATTCCTCTATCGTTAACCTGGGAATATTAAAATTCACTAATTTTCTCATGGTAATTTTACGAAATGATTGAATTGTCAGTTAATGGGATCAATTTTTGTTTTGCTCAATACTATCCTATTTATAAATAATTCATATACTTGTGTCTAATTAATAGTTTTTACTCTTATCTCTATTGTTTATAGACTCGTATATGAAGGTAATGAAGGTCGTTATTATATTATTGGTCATCTTACTAGCTACATATCACTTAAGTTATGAAAATTTCTAGTAGAAATGTGTTTTTGGTTGCACCTTAATTACCCACAATTTCATCGTTTCTTTTCTAATTGCAATCCAAAATTTTAACTTCATGCATTGACTACTTTCAATTCTTCTTACAATTCTATCTCTTCCTATCAGTTTTTCCTTGTACTACGTATGCTAATTGTAAGATAGTTTATAATTATCAATGGATATGTTAATTATACTATCTTCATGTTCAACTCGTACAATTTGCTCGTAAAGTTCTTATCGTATAAGATAATACTGAGAGAATGTAGATCTTGAGATTGTATTCAATTAGTTATTGCCCCATTCGTTAAAATTGAAATTCTAGCTAGCTAATGAGTTTCCATTCATCTTGAAATCGCATGCAAACATCCTCATTGGTTATCACTCTAGAAAACGCAGTAATGCAGAGACGAGTATAGGATACGACATGCAATAATAAATTTGGCACTTTCATCACTAAGTTAAACATCCAAACAGAGTGTATCTTCTTCGTTCAATGTCACATCATGTTGTTGAAATTGAGAACGAAATTGTAAGTATTTGTTCGCTCTTCGCTTTGATGTATGTACATATTTATATACATTGTGTTGTTGCTTGCAAATGGAAGTTATTTACACTTTGGTTGCTCGATTAGTCGGCTGGAAATTGCACAAGAGTGGTGTTTGCTGGTTCGTGCTACTCGCCACCTCCGCCGCCATTCAACAACCCAGCCTTCAGTTCCGGTGGTACTTGCTTCTTGAAGCAATCGTCGAAGAATTGACCCATTGATCTGTACAAATGCTTTTTCACTCCTCCCAAATTGTGACTTTCATCCGGATATACCTACAAAAGAAAAGATTTGGTGTAATTGAAATGAAGCCCAAAATGGGTCCTAAGAAGGACAACTAGTAACACAGCTTTCCAAATGGTTGGAAGTTGATTCAGAAGGATAATTTGTAATGTGATGTTACTACATTTTAATTTTGTTGCCTTGAAAGTTATTGAAAGTTATGAAACTACCAATTGAAAACAAAGAAGTTGGTGATTTCATTGGACCATAAAACATGGTCCATTTGAAATTACCTGTTGCCGGAACAAAGCACCAGCTTCAGACAAAGCCTTCACAAGGACCATCGATTGCTGAAGATGCACATTATCATCAGCACTCCCATGTATCAGATAAAACATTTTATCTTTGAGCAGATGCGCCTTTCGCGTGATGTCAGCCTCATCGTATCCTTTATAATTGTCCGTAACATTCGGAAGACCCATATAGCGTTCTGTGTACGCTGAATCTGCACAACAAGCCCTCATTAAGTTTTTATGATGTACACTTTATCGTTCTTACCATAAAGTCGCCAGTTGGTGACTGGTGCGACAGAGACCGCACAGTGGAAAACATTTTTGGGACTTGCTAATGCTAAGGCAGAAACGAAACCTCCATAGCTCCAGCCCCAAACAGCGACCCTACGACTATCCACATAGTGTAGATTATCCCGAAGATATCTGCAAAAGAAGTTACCAATAAAAATTGTGTGGAAGGATGGGAACTTGGAAAACCTACTCTGTAACTTCCAGCTGATCTGCAACCTCAACAGTACCCAACTTGTAGTAGACCTGATGCAACAGCTTGTGACCTTGACCACCAGAACCTCGCCCATCGATCTGCGCGACGATGAAGTCTTTATTCCCAGTCAGGTACGTGTTCCAATCAATGCGCCATCGCTCAGTGACGAGTTGACTCCCAGGTCCACCATACACCTGCACGACCAGAGGGTACCTGGTGATCTCCTCCTCGCGCAACCCTGGTGGAAGGATAAGCCGAACGTGGGCATCATGCTCGTCGGAGATCTGCACCAGGAAGGTCTTGATTTGCGGCATGGCCATCTTGGCAACACGTTCCCGCAACGCGGTGTTGTTCTGCAACACCATCAGCTGTTTGGGTTTGGGAAGGGACGCGCGATGTAATGAGATGGTGGGTATCCCGGGTCCCAGACACTCCAGAACGTAGTAGCGCGGCACTACCGGGCTGAAGATGGCGTTGTGGAAGAGACATGGGGGTTCCACTTGCTCCTGCTTCTTCGGCTTCTTCTTCTTCCGGCGTTTGGGCGCCGGAGTGGTCGTCACCTCCTCCTCGATCCAGTCGTCCTCCACCCACGTCTTCGTCTTCGGCACGAGCGGAATGTCCTCGATGTAGAAGGGTGGCGGTGTGGGCGGTGGTTCCGGCATGCATGTGAGGCATACAGGTGGTTGGACAGCCGCCCCCGAACGTGGAGGCACGGATGTGACGCGGTAGAGGTGTTGCTGGCCGGGTTTCCCCTCGGGGATTCCAAGGAAATAGCTGAAATATAAGCGATGTTATCATCTCTAGGTGTCTGTAGTTCGGGATGAGGTTATAGTACATGATGTCGTTGGAGTGGTCCCATGCGAGGATCCTGGTGACTTCGTACCGACCGTGGGTCAGCGATAGGGTTCGTCGCTTCGAGATGTTCACCTCGATGGCGTGCCGGAAGTAGCCAGCCGGGCCATCCTTGACGGGAGCAACGGTGATGTATTTGCTGCTATCCGGGCTGAAGAGTGGGCTATCACCCATATCGACCCATCCTTCCCCGTCTCCTGAAACCCTCTGCATCTGAAATGATGTAAACTATGCAGTAAACTGTTGCCAATTTTGGGCCGGGAATTAATTACTTCCATGCAATGCCAGACCGGGGTTTTGCACACTGAGACTATCGATAAATTTTGGGCACGGTTCAACCAGAC
>JARJDZ010007411.1:0-31480 GCA_030264555.1 Aleochara sp. GC000083
TCCTCGAAGATTCATTCACATTCATTCACAGAAGAAACGAGGGAATTTTCGAGTTTGACTTCTTTTTTGGATTTTTTCTTCTTCATTTCATTCAGTTTGGTCATTCATGGCGATCATTGAAGATCAATACCTAGATCCAAGATCTAATATACAAGGTGTTATAATCTTAATCTTTAGTCTTCCAGCTTATTGATTATTAAAAATAAAAGTTTCATTTGTTGCTACGACTTTACTTTCGAAGAGCCGCCATTTGCAAAAATAAAAAAATACAAAATTTGAGAAATCAAAACACCTTGTTGTTGGAAATTTCAACAATTAGTTCTACGATAGACTTACTGGAGTCTTGAATCTATTGAAAACATTTCAAAAATACTCCCAACACTCAAAAAGTCAAGTGCCATTTTCATTCAGTTTCTCAAGCGTACAAAGCAACAAAACTTTTGGTTATGACATTTTGCGTTCGCATATTTTATGCCAGCACAACCACAATGGATAGAGGATCCATTCACCGAATACTTTTTCCGACAAAAAAATGGTTCACATGTCAATTCCATGCGAAAATAATGATTTGTCATCTCATACTCAACTTGAGTTACATTTTGATGAAGTGCACTCTGTACTAAATAGTATTGAACGGTTATTTGTGTGTATATAGGCAATGAGTAGACATAATTTATGTAACCTCAAAATCGCAAAGTTTACTTGGAATTATTATGATCAATTTCCATTGTGTCAAGTTGGCACGTTGACAGTCAATACGTATCTGCACTGGGCAAACAAATGAACAGCACGAAACAAGGCGGCCAGTAAGCACACAGGCAACCAACAATACAATAACAACGACCAGAGAGAGCAGCCGAGAGCAAGATTGTAATTTTATTAGGGTTGGGAAATTAGGGGTTGGTTACGAGACGAGAGGAGCTGAATTGCCCTGACAACCTTCCCACAGGGTGTTACAACCAAACCATATGATGCTATTAAAACGCCAGGCAAAAGTTTGACTTTTAACGTAGGCAAGTTAGATTACCTCGTAGTGCTGGTTGCCTATAGTTGGGACGTCAGGGGTGGCTCAGACGAATACTTTTGTTTATTAGGTGTCTTATTGAAAGAGGGGGACACTTTGTTGCGCATCCTGGGGTACATAAAGAGCGTTTCTCGTTTCCTCTTTTCTATCTATCCATCCGCGCGCTCCTCTATCCAAGCTGGTTATAATGTTATAAACTGTTTAGGTTAGAGGGAAGTGGAGGGGGCGGATGTGCCGCCGCCACCGCCGCAGCCTCGCACACATAATTCGGGTATTCACATATGATCTATCGGGCACGTGCGTGTGTGTAAACGTCGTTGAAGCACCGTGTAAAACGGAACGGAAATGGCGTCGTTATCTTGAACATGCCGCCCCCGTGAAACGCGCAGCGCAATGAGAATGAGGAGGGCGCACTAAATGCCACATGGCGTTTTGAGCCAAGAGGAGTGGGGGGTCTATGATGAGGGGAGCACAACGAGACGACGAGCAGCGTCTATTCGAAAATAGTTTGTGTAATTTCCGCCACTTCTCGGCGGCAGCCACTTGTTATAATGTAATAATGTGTAGCGTGCGCGCACGCGGGAGCGGCAGATAAAGGCCTTCGCCAACACCACCACCCCCCACCACCATCCTGCCCAGCCACTCTTCTTGAGCGCAATCCGCGTGTAAAGCGTTCATTTACACACCGGCAGCCGCCCCTCTTTTGTTGCCCTTCGCGCGCCCGATTTCTAAAGCGCCTTTTATGAGCGATGTTGAACTTGCCCCAAAATGGCCCAAGCGCCCAAAAAGCTGTCACTCAGATAGGCTATGATAACGCCCGGCTGAGAGATAAAGGATGTTGTTGTCTACTAAACGGGGTCACAATTCTGCCAGCGAAAAAAGATAGGTGTATATTTGGTTGTCTAACTTCCTCGATTTTTGACATTCCCCAATGCATACTTTCAGGCTTAAAATAGAAGTGTTTAACCGCAACTAATGGATGTCACTCATTCATGCAATGTCATCTGCCACCCATTCCACCACAAGCCACATATTTCATCCGAGATGTCTTCAATGCATCGTACATCTGTACACTTCAAGTTGCATACATTCACACACGAAGCCATCTTGAGGAAAAATTTTAAGCTGTAAGAATCTAGATAGCTATTAATGGCAATATAACCATCAATGGACATCATTACCATGCGGTACGTGCCTCGTCGGCGGCCATATTCAATATTCAATCACATGGGTAATCCCCCACTGCCCCCTGTTTCCCCCCCACTCCCAGGTTGTCGTACATTGGCGAAAATCCGCAAAGCTCGACGATGCGACACGTAACGCAACTTGTGCACACGTCGAATGTGTCGCCATCAACGTCGCGATTGACAATCTGCAACCATTCACTCTTCAACTCTTCACACAACTCTTCGGATCTACTGAAAACCGCCAACCAACAAGGTTCTATACTTATTTCCACATTCATTTGCATATTTCACCTCCAATAAACCCCAAACTACCACACAAAACTGTCAATTTTTTCAATCCACCCCTGAGATGTAGACAACCAAACCTACAAGATGTTATAAACAGGATGGAATTGAGTTTTCATAACTGGAATTACACATGATGATGATAGAGAGCCAGCCTGAAGATGAATTTTCATTTTCATTGTCGGAAAAAGTGGCAACACCGTCATCACCACCGCCTGCCGATACACTGATTGATGCACACACGCTGTCAAACACAGGCGAGTATGTCTGGTTGCAGCCACCGCCACACACATCGTTTGTTCGGGCCTCTTCTGAACGGTGAAGAGTTTTGCAAACGATTGTAAATAACGCGCGCGTCGGCGACATATTCGACGCGCTGTCTATTTAAATTGACTGACGAACGTCGATCACATCGATCACGTCAATCGGCGATCGCCTTCTACGTCCGCGAAGAGTGTGTGTTGTTTGGGTTGCTGCACGGTTGCTGCGCGAGGCGAGATAACACCAACATTCAATTACGCCGTGGGCGTCTGTCATTTAAATGCAATGCAATGCAATGCAACAATGGCCGTTGAGTACTCGATAAGTGGCGACATCTATCAAATCCTACCAAATCCCATCAATGTCCAAAAACATTAAAAAAACTTCAATACAATTTCGTTAAGGGATTATGATATTAATATTACACAGTGATTTCATTCTCGAATGTCATATATTATAAGTTGGATGCTGTTTGGGTGGCCTACGAAATTGAAAATGTGCAAAGTCCTATCAAGGACAATGACGTTGTAATTGAATTGATCTCTGCATGGTGGTGTATTGGGTTGCCTACATTTTGAATAATGTGTCGGGGGGGAACTTGGGGGGTCGATTTCCCTTGTTGCGCCCCACATTTTCTTCGGAACCGTCGCCCTGTGCCGCCGCCAATTCCGCATCGTGACATATAGCGGCCGATAACAGCGCGCTTTATATAATAGTTCTATTGCATAATAGTCTCTTCGCCGCCTCTCTTCGGCTCCGCTTCTGTATATGTGAAGTGTGTGAGTATGGTTGCAGCAATGAAGGCGGCAGTCGACGACGACGACGACGTCGGCTCAATAGAATATCATTATCTCCAAAACGAGAGCCGCAAGTGAGAGAGAGCGAGAGCGAAAAAGGTGGGGGGAAACCTTATCAGAAAATGACTCATAACAACTGACAGACGCGAACGGGAAATTGGAATAAGAAATTTTGGGGCGTAAAATGAAAGATAGTCGTCCCGTAATTTCCTACCGTCGAGCACTCTCATCCCCCCGGAGTTCCCTCCACCTTCGTGCCTCAAATCCTTCGCACACGTGTTGGTTGTATTCATGAATTCAGACGCAATACCCTATGAAGTTTTCACCAAACAGTGAGGGTATGTTTGGTTGCCTAACCTTTAGAAATCTAAGGGGGAAATGCAGCAAGTTTAACAATTGCCAAGGAATTTACTGATTGGACACTTGGAATCTATAAAAATTACACGAAGTAGGTTAACGATCATTGTGGCAATAAATCTATCGAAAAATCGATCAATAATAAAGCCAGTAAATTAACCTGCCTTTCAAATCAATTACGAAGTGACGGACAGCTCAGTGATCTATACTCAATAAATAACCAATCAATAAGTGGAACAAACTAATTTTCTCAATTAGAGATCAACAAACGAAATAAGATTCATTTCCCTTTCTATTTTCTGGAAATTTCTAGCGATTTTCCATTAATTAAATTGTAACCAGTGGTGGATTTAGAAGTCAAGGGGCTCATGGTGGAATTGCATTGCTAGAATAAGCCGGATCTGTTTTTAGAGGTTAGTCTAGATCACCCAGAATGAAATTATCGGAATTGTAATGAGCAATTGAGTGCAATGAGTTCAATGTAAAAGACATTAATAATTTTCGCGTTAAATGCATCGAGAGCACGAAATTAGAACTTCCTGTAACCTAACCTCAACTGGAAACCTTAAGTAAAAATTAGCATAACTTATTTTTGTTGTGACTTTTCGAAGACTAAAATTCATTCAAATTAATCACAAATTAATTATACAATCTCGAATGGCCACCATACGAAATTTATTCAAGCGATGCCAAACGGTTATTTTAGATAAGAGGCGAAATACTAATGTGCGTGTACTGTTGGTTGCATAATTGAATAATAGGCATTACAACCAACCTGTAATAAATTACTCCAATTTTTTGTTTCGTTTTTTTTGGTGGGTTTCTGCTTGTGTTTGAATTTAAATCGAAATGTAAATGAATAGCTTTGATCTAATCTTTCATTAGACTTAGACTTTGTTACATAGTCTGTATGCTAATGCTTATAAGTGACTACTAATAAGTTTTAAGTGCATATAATTTTTCCTGTTCAAATTGCTCAAAAAGTTTTAAACAAAAACTCTGTTTTTTGTCCGAAATTACGGAATGAGATGAGAATTCTTTTTTGAAAATATGGAAACACCCTGTATAAAGGCGACACGTTGATATTGTCACCGGATGGTCCTTTTTTCTCGGAATTAGGTGGCTGACTTTTACGGCCTTTTATTATTCCAACTCTTCGTAGGTAGCGATCTCGTTCAATCCAATTAAATTAATTAACTCGAATCAAATCTAATTAATTCTATGAAGTGATCTCTATACAATGATTCCATGCAAATCGCCGTTCAATCGTTACACAATTGAAATCAATACGTAGCACTGAAATGGGCAATATAAAATTTCAATTTCCTCTTCCTCCAATCTCAAAATTCCAAAAAAAAAGAAAAAAGTAATAATAATTACTGTACTTGTACCTGAATGTAATAGGGTACGTAATACGAGCTGAAAGTATGTTTCCCATGACTAATACGCCTCTGAAGGTTGTTGTTTATTTAACGACTCATTATTTCACTTGTTTGGTTTATTTGGTTGCCTACCAAAACGACTTTTTGTGTTATTTTTGTGGGGTACGGTCAGTGATTTTTTTGCGGTAGGTGTTCAAACACCTTTATTAACTAATTTTCCTCGGTGAACGGCAAATATTTGACATTCGATACCTTCCAGCAGCGAAGAAGTTGACCATCATCGGTGGACATAAAAGACCCGAATTCTTTTTTATTTGGCTTGCACTTCATACATGACGTCAGATGAAAGGGACCCGATCAGCGACCAAATTTAACGGGGTGTAATGTAAATATTCTTTTATGTGCCGACAAAAACAATTACCAAAAATTTTGGAAAATAACTTTTGAATAGAGCTTAAAAAGTTTGGATGCGAAAATTTTTGAATTTAATATTTAGTAATGATATGCAAATACTGGAAGTTAATTGGTAATTAATGTAATTATAGAAATTCTTATCAATAATTGCGGTAACAATTTATATTTTGTGCCCGGCTGTCAAATGACTGACATTTATTAATTGTTGTTTTGAGCCTTGAATTCCTCGCATGTTATAGATTTACGTAATTCCTGCCGCATATCATGCTCGGGCATTTGACTTTGTAATTATTTATAATTATTTAATTCGTCGAATTCGCCCATTATCGATGTTCATTATCGATGAATCAATTAATCTTTGATTTCTCTTTGTCACCGTTTTGATTAGTTGCATTATCCTTGGCGAATGATTAACGAGGTAGTACTGTAATGTCGTATTTTGATACGTTGTAAAAATTCTAATTATCGATTATTTTTTAATGACAAATTAATTTATGTAATCCAGCCATGCATGTGTAATTTATAAATTATATGTAGATAATTGACAGATTGTAAAATCAACAAAAATATGTTTCGAAGATGACTCAAATCCTATAAATAAATTCCTATAAATAATATTTGTTATAAATAATTTGTTTTGCTTGATAGAGCAATTAATTACATTTGTAAACAAATATCATTTCAATGTTAAACTGCTAAACTTTTTATACTTTCTTTTGATTCAATTCATTCATTATAATTTATAGTTTGAGTGCTTAGTTGATTATTGGATTTCGAATGAAAATTTCGAATTTCCATGGAGTTAATGTGAACACCCTGTATAGCATGTATACATTGGATTTTCGAAACACGTATTTTCGCCATTTGGCTAATTGGAACAATAAATTGTGGGTATATACGGTGTCCGATTTTAATAGGCTGATTGTCTTTTGTTCCAACCATCCTCACCAACAACCTCGACCACGAAGAGATCTACAAGAAGTGCAGCACCAACGGCAGTAGCCCAACAACAACCAGCAACAACAACAAGACCTCATTTATACAACAACACACTCGCAAAACGCGAAGAAGAGGAATACATTTGCCCCATCGCTGTTTGCACTCTCCTTGATCATTTCGGTATCGATTTCGTTGCTCTTTTCTTTGCTGCTGCAGCTTCGTGGATTTATTGAATTTATTTATCCGTTAAATATTGCTGATTGCTTCTGCCATTGTTCACCTTGCTGGGTTTTTTCAAATTTTCCGTTTCATTTTATTTGCCGCAGATGCATCTGCTTCCTCATTTTCGCCGGATCGATAAATCGATGATCGTTAAACATCATCAAATTTCGTATTTTGTATAATTTTGGTGATTTTCGCTCATTCGATAAGCGGGGTACTATTAATTATGTCGTCCAGTTCTTTAATGATCTTAATTTCGACAAGTTTTTATGCAAATATCAAATTCCAATCGGATTTTAACAACAATCTCGTTATTATTATTAATTAGATGTTAATTGCAGCCGAAACTGCTAACGGAACGCCAACGTTAATTATCCTAGATAGAAGTTGGAAGCGACGAAATGTTGATGATGAAGAAACGAAGAACGTGCCCAAGAAAATCAAAACGAAGGAGGAGGAAGAAAGAAGTTCATTAAGAAATCTTTTAACTTCTTGGAACTTTTAATTTCTGAATGTTTCTTCCAATTTACATTTTATACTCTTTTTGTTTTATTATTGATTTGTTATCATTTAGTGCCAATAAAGTTTATTTTTCAATCAGAGTTGAAATTTTAAAATATCACCGATTCAAAAAAAAAATTGACTACTTCAAATTTATTAAATTTATGAAAAAATGGTTTGATGATTTTAAAAACACCTTGTATATTGAGTGGCTATTTGAATGGAATTCGAAATTTGTTAGTATCAGTAAGTCATTACGGCTCGGACTAATTTTATTTCGAAAAAACTAAATAAACCGAAAACACTCAGCTACCGTATATTTCCGATTCGAAAATCGAAATTAGTTAATTAGTCAAGTGTCTGAAGTTGTCGTCGTCGAAGAGATGTTAGCATCATTTAAGAAGGCTACTACTTAATTCCTGATAGATTTTTCTGTCAATTAAAATAACTATCAGGATATCCTTTAGTTGGAAATTTTGTCCATAAAGTTTCTTCACTTACAAAATACAAAATTTTGTCTTCATTCAAATCCCCTCTAGAAATTTTTGTATGTATACTATCATACCTCATTTTTGGTCCACATATTTGTAAATCCGAAATTTATAACTGGACCAATTTTGAATGTGATACAACAATTTGTTTAAAAGTTATAAACCCCTAAACTTGCAAAATGAAATGGCATATGACATAAGAATTTTTGCTCAAATAATCGATTGGTTTTTGGCTCAATGATAAGATCAAAACCGTTTACAGTTCCATACAGCCCCAAGTGGTGACAAGTGGTGGATCATAACCATCCATCGACACACCGAACCATCGAGGCACGTCTCTTCAGAAGCAAGGAGTCGTCAAGTCCTTAATTGGAATGTGTCGGTTTCAGACACTAAAACATGGCAACCGGAATGCCATCACATCCCCACACTTGTGACGTCCTCACCTCTTCACCACCAAAGAAATCCAATAAAACCACAAAAAACCAACTGCTGAAGAGAGATGGAGAAAAACGACGAAAACGAGCCGAATCGTATCTGTGTATAAAATTAAGAAAAAAGCGCCAAGCGATAAAAAGAAACAAATGAAGCATTCTCCACTCGCGTCTCTTCTTCGTGGCTTCTGGTAGCTCGTTAAAGATCAGATCTTTATAGACGTCGCGCAACTGGACACGGCACCAACAACAACCAGCAGCCGAAGAAGAAGAAGAAGCTGCAGAAGAAGATAAAACCGTCGACGACGACGACGATGCAGAACCAGTAGCCGAGTGCGTGCGAGACGAGCGCCGACGAGTAAAATAATTCATCGCAATTAATACCAACAATAAAATTAATTAATCCACATTGACGTCGCGCAGCTATTTTCTTATCGCTCGCTCGCTACGCCAGCCATCGTCAGCGAGAAGACGGGAGTTCCAGTTTTCTTCGCGAGCGCCTCCTCGCACGACGACGACGGCGTCGACGACGATGGGAGATGTCGATGCGAGATTTTAGGAATTTCTCAATAAGGATGCGTCGTCCATTCTGGCGTATCGCGCGAGTCATAATAAAAGTGGCATAAGTGCAACAAATGAGAATTGGCCGACGATCAAATTTCAAATTACGCGAACGCGCAGCGCGCACACTCAGCGCATCCGTAAAAGGGTTAATTGCTGATAGTTGCTGATGGTGTTTAGGCGTTTTTCTATCCGCTGGAAGTGGATAACAAGAATTCGCTATCATGGAATTGATTTGATTTGAAATTTCTTCAATTGAAAAAATTGGAAACTATAAACATTGAAAAAGATCTTATAACTCAACACCCTGTATATTCTGGTCAATGAAATTTTGGATATATAGTTGGGGATATTTAAACGATATCCATGCAAAATTTCAATGTGATTGATACAATGGTTTATAAGTTATTGGGAATTGTTTCTGGTAAATAATTTCAAATGAGAAAATATTAGAAATTAATTTTCTCAGAAAATACCTTCTAACTTTTTTTCAAATCGGTATAGATCTTTGATTTTTTAGATAAGTAATTTACATTAGTTTGTTTATATGCTTGACAAATTTCAAGTGGATTGGTTAAATTATATAGTTATAGATTGATAATTTCATTAATGAATTTCATAAAATTGGATGTTATAAACAAATTACCATAATATCAATATCATTGCGTTTATCTTCATGAAAAATTTTTTCAAACATTTTGAAATTGCATTCTTTAATTAGCAACAAATATATTTTGAATCGTCCCAAAACTTTTTAAGATATGAATTTTCAAAGTTTTGCAACAAGAACTCACTCAATAATTTTATGGAAATTTATACTTTCAGAAAACTCCTCATAAGTTTTTACCTGTGTTATTTACACATGTGATTTTATGGTTATATAATTTATAATACTTTATTTATATATAGGATTAATTTCATCTTATTTGCTTCAAAATTTTTGAAATAACAAATAATTGAAAGAAATTTCGTTTGATTGAAGAATATAACTTTAACACCCTGTAAAATATCAAATGCAGATTTTGTCATCATTGTTGAAAATTAATTTATCTTTCGTTAAAAATTCGAAATTTTTCCAAGTTGTTTTAAGCTGTAACTTATTTTTTCAATGGTGCAAAAAAAAACTTTGAAAATTCAATATCCCCATAAAAGTTCAATTAAAAATACCAATCAGCAAATGAAATTAACACACGAGGCATAAAAATACTTCCACAACAAGCACCAAGAACGAAAATAAACCAAGAACAAAAAAAAACTCGGAACGATCAGCAGCGAGAAAAGAATCGAAGAACGTTTAAGTTTAATGTGAGAGAGCTCTCTTCGGTTTCGGATGGCTGCTGGATGTGGCGAGACAATGTGGCCGATTACAACCAATTAAAAGAGGCAATGTCGATTGAATAATAATTACAACTTGCTACTGCTAACTGCCCGTGTGCGTTTCGTGCTGGCTACTGCCCAGCCAGCCCTGAACAGAAGAAGTTGCTGGTGCTGGTGATGCAGTTGGTTCTTCGTGAGGAAGGCAATTACTAGCCGAGAGAAAGATGGACGAAACAACGCAGAAAGAACAAAAAAAGGTCGAAAACGCTCCCGAAGATCTCCTCTTACCTTCTGGCTGCATTGGTCGCACAAATCGATTTTCTCGTTTGTTTTAAATTAACCGTTCGCCCGAAGAACGAAGCGAGATAACACCGAGATGAGATGAGAGGAGCGACGAAGAGATGTGAGGCAATTTGTGAAATTACTTCTCAGAAGCGCGTTATCAATTAAAATGGTGGACACGTCAATATTTTTGATCGATTTGATGAGTTCACGTAGAATATACGATTTACAATATACGAGTATTGATCCAGCATAATCAAATTATCAGCTGGTACGAGTAAAGTAAACAATTACTACATAAGCAGGTAATTTACACGTCGAACATCATCCGGCTGTAATAAAGTCGGCGGCGTCTGCGCAGATCGTTAACACTTTAATCGGGCAATACTGGAACTTGGAAGCCACTCTCCGCGAGCGGTACCCATCATCATCATCATCATCATCGCGATGAGGATCATCAGCATAGAGCTGTACTCACGTTTATGTCGAATGCGCATGCGCAACGCACTTAAATTGTTGCCACTGCACCGTGCTGGATGGTGGAATTCAGTTGCTACAGCCTACATGGTATGATGGTGCCCCATCGATGGAAGTGTTGATGAGTGCTTCGCTAATTAATTAAATTCCGAGAAGAACGCTTGTTCTTCATTCTTCGTGCTCACTTCATGTCCCCCCAACAACAACAACAACCAAACAACCAAACAACATCACATCCGAGAATTACATAAACCCGAATGCAAGATCCTCCGGAGGAAAATCGATCGATATGAAATATGAGGCAATTTGTATCATTAATTAACAAATTAACATTTTAATTATTAATCGGCCCACGGCCATTCGTAATAACTACCTGAAACGTTCATCTTCGAACGATCTTCGAACAGCGAAACAAAGAAACAAAGAAGTCGATGGCCGATTTGTACCTCCATCCATCTCTGGATTGCTGTGATCGATTATGATATCGACTCATTATCATTCAAATTACACTAATATGTTACACAGTGGTACCCGATTAATTAATTACGTCCTGTTGTTTTTTGTTGATTTCAAGTGGAAATTTAATGGAATTATTGATTTATGGATTGCAGACTTTGTAAATCGATATCACTCGTGGGGTAATTCATGTAGTGCTTGCTGGAAGGGGGGAGAGACAACATCTTCACGTGTTTATGCAGACGCAATAAATTTCGAAAACCGGTAGCAACTACACGAAGCGTTTATTAACATTAACAACTGTGCCAGCGTTACTACACTAAGTAGCTGTGTTCGTCGATTCATTAGTTACCACTCTCTGCGAGTTCTCTTGTATGTAGTTTACTTACTGCCACGTTTTACTATCCGGGCTATTAATGAATTTATTTCATACGGTAATTTACACACATTTTCCAACGAATGATTGGATTATACCACCATTTCATTATTTCAAGAAAAATTTATAATGAGATTAATTCAATTTTTAATTAACGACTTGATGGATGAACATTAAAAACTTTAAAATTAAGATTTCGTTTGTAGTTCATCACTTTGAACATTATTTACTAATTTTCAAATATCTCATTAACTAAGAACTCTTCCCAATTTGGTACACTAATTCAGGGATTTCTGTATTATGTATTTCCAAATTTTGGTTCATTTTGCTAAATTTGTTAAAAAGTTATAAACATTTGAATCAATCTCATGCAATTTCAAGACATGAAAAAAAGACAAATTTGTTGATACATTTAACGAATTACCCTGTAGGTTATCCAAATATAATTTGACACATACTTTTAGGAATATCTATACTACTTATTTCCAAAATTTGGTGTATTTTGCTACATTTATTAAAAAGTTATAGGTTTTTAAATGAGCCCTTTAGAATTTCAAGACAAACTGAAATATCAGAAATTGATTGTTGCATTTAACGAATCACCCTGTGAAATTTTCAAATATAATTTGGTACATAATTTTAGATATATCTAGGCTACATATTCCCAAATTTTGGTGCATTTTCCTAAATTAGTTCAAAAGTTATATCCATTTGAATACACTTGAAAGAAATTCATGAAAATAGAAGAATTAAGGAAAATATATAAATGCAATTTATTTATTACCCTGTAGATTTTGTTCAATGCATTTTTTGTTAGTTATTTTATCACCTAATGTGTATGTAGATATAAAATTTGGTCAAAATTCAGCACCTAGTATAGAAGTTATAAACAAATAAAAACTGCAAATGTAAAATTCTGTAAACGCAAATGTTTTCAATTCAACAACACCCTATCTGTTTTCAATAATAAATTTGTAATTATATTAACTTAAAAACTACTATTTAACGACAGGCATAATTTGGAAACATAATTTTTAAATAATGTCCAGTTAGACAATGAAAATTTGATGTTTCCGACATAAAAACGCCTACAAAATTTTGCTCTGATTCTCCAAAAAACTAAAAATTCTACCTGGTTTTATTTGATTGTTATGCTAAATATCTTTAAGTGCACCTTCTCAAAATATACAATTCTGAGCCCTGAAAGGGAATTTCATGCTTCATTTCCAATTTCGGGTCCATTAAAGCCCATTTTTTCCTTTTTTCCCCATTCAAAATTTATGCTTCTCTTTTGCACCTCTTGAAAAACTCAAAATCCAAATCAAGACACGAAATAAAACGCGGTAACCATTAAAAAAATGTGTCGGCATTCGTTAACCGAACGAGTGGAATGATCATTGCCCAAATTGGAGCGCGTCTCCATTTCCAAAACGCTAATAAACATTTGAAAAGATAATTATATAGTGCGCTCGCACACTTGAAGCTAACACTCATTTGGAACCCAGAACCCAAACCGTAGGTGTAAACCTACAAACTGCACCCAATATCTAAACGGGCAATAATACTTGGGACGAGTCGTAAAACGTTCGGCGGAAAGCACTTTTTCGGAGATACTTTCTTTTCGGAGGAGGCTTCTCGGTCACAACAATATTAATGAACTGAGCGACAACATCAGACGAAGACGTTGTTGTCGTTTACACGCGGTTGCAATGCGGCCCAAAAGGCACCAGCACAAAGAGGTACCCAATTAGTTCAGGTCATTCAAAGTACACACATTTCTGAAGAAGAAGGCAGAAGAAACTCACCCAGAAAGAACAAAATTTCCGGGGTGGGTCATAAATGTTTGATTTATCTCTGAGAACCTTTTTTTGAAGGTAATTTTAAATTTTTATATTAATCTTCCTTATTTACAACAATATTATCGATTATCGATTATTTACACCAGAATATTTCCAATATGTACACACAAATTCTCAGCCCCCTCAATCGATGGGATCAATAAATCTATCAGTCTTATAAAAATGCAATATCTTACAATTATTTACAAATTCTGATGACTTTGTACAAGAGTTTTACGATTAGTATTTGCACAATCATATCCACAATGATTAAAACTAATTTTTGGTTTCATGTCTGTCCGTATCCAATAATTCCAGGGTTCAATGCGGCATATTCAGCATGGCGTCCTGTGGGAAAGCGAACTGTGGTCGATGGGCAATCGCCGCCAAAAACGGGGAGATCGAATGCGGAGGGGCTCCAGGGAACAACCCGAAAGTTGGCGGTAGCAAAGGTCGAGCACTAAGACGCAACTTCTCCAATTCGGCTTCCTGTAGCCGTTTGGCCTTCGCCCGTCGATTCTGGAACCAGATCTTCACTTGGGTCTCCGTCAAACGCAGCGAGCTGCTGAATTCCGCCCGTTCCGCAATACTTAAATACTGCTTGTCCCGGAACTTCTTCTCGAGCGCGAGTAACTGCTGCGTGGTGAACGGAGTACGAGGCTTCCGATTGGGTTTATGCTTGCGTAGGGCGCACCGAACGATGGGGGGATTCCCCCCGTTCAGAACACCACCGCCGCCGGGGAAGTGTATAAACTCCTGGTGAGGTCCCGCCGCCCCGCCGGGCATCTTGCCCATCTGCCCCGGCTTGCCGGGGGACGTGGAGCGCAGCATCGGGTTGGGTCCGAGCCATGGGAAGGACCATTGCGGCGGTGCGCCCATGAGGCGGTTCATCGACGGGTGTAAGGGTTGCGGGATGACGACCTGCTGCGGCGAGAGGCTCTCCCGACTCTCCATGTCGTCCAGGTCGTCGTCGTCGTCGTCGACGGTGATGTCTTCGTCGGAGTGCTCCTCGATCCCGTTGGGTCGCAGGCGGTTGTGCAGCTCCTCGTCCTCTTCTTTGAGGGACTCGACGGGGCTCGATGGTGGCTTGGTGCTCGCCAGCAGGGATTCGACACTGAACGAGATCTTCGCCTTGGTGGTCATGTTGATCTCGGCTTTCGTATCTTCCATGGTCATTGCACACTGTACACTGTTCGTAAGAGTTCTTCCTAGACCCAGAGGGTTGAATGTCTCTATGGTCTCAAGCAGCACTGGATGCACACTGGTTATACACTGGGTTCGGTTGTGAGATCGACCACTCGCTCACGAGATCGCTGATAGACTGACTGACTTTTTGTCGATGCCCTCCGTCTCTTTATGGGCCGGGAGGCGTGGCCACAGATGGCTGCCGCCTCCTGGTGGTCGCTCCCGGGACGGCCCAGTTCGCGTGAAATCCTTGTTAGCCCGACGATTACATGTGTTAAGTGAATACTATTATCCCCTCCAGTGCCAATGAGGCGGTAATCGTTCGGGTTGGGGGTTGGAGGATGAGGGCTCTGTTACGGCGTTCGCCCCTTTTCTTTTTTCGTCCAGAATCATTTGGTGATGAGTATACCTCTAATTTGAGATGAATTGCTTCGAGTTTTTAATTTTTATTTCACTCTAGTATCCAGAAATCAATTTTATAGAATCAAATATTGATTTATGACCACTCATGGATGGCCCTTTGTGATTTGATTATGCAAATTCTGCAAGTCTCAGAAAACCAATTTGAAAGTACTAATCACATCCACACCCATTCCAGTCAGATCAACCCTTCCTCTCTGAAGTTTGTAATTTATGACCATTTTGTGATGTCAATTGAAATTTTGGAAATTTGCTTGCTGTCCGTCCAGAGGTTTTGGAATTTTGGAAATTTGCAATTTCCTCTTCAATAGACGTTGTTTGGATTGGACTTGACTCGAAGGTGTTAACTCAGAATGAAGTCGAAGATTAGCCAAATATCCCATTAGCAAACAACAACAGATCCTAGGGCTCCTGAGGTCCTCTCGCTTCCCAGACTCACGTGGACCACACCATCGAGTGTGGTCTTTGCGGTCGACCTCCCGTCGCTGGCTCGGGCATTGTCGTCGCTGAAGACTCGCTGATGTTTGACGGATTTGAGGGATTAGTCAATTTGCTTATGCGCATTCAAATTGCTGCCTTCAGTGTCAATCATCTCTTTGCTTCTTCCTCGTCTTCAACGGTGCTGTCGTTGTCGTTTTCTTGACGACTACATTTGGTCGAAACAAAAATGGTCACTATACCCTATCCGAAATGTAAATGTGGTCCCCAAAGAGTTCCTTCCTCTTTTTCTACCACTACTCTTGTTGTTGCTGCTAGCTACTGATGTTGAGGCTGCTTCTTGCAGGAAAAAGAGACGTTTAATTAACGTCAGCATTACTCAATTATCTTGAGCAAACAACCATCCGATGAAGATGGAGCAGGACGACGCTCCAGAAAGGGACAAAGAAGAAGCTTCTTCATTTCAGACTTCTCCGTTTTAGTTCTTCTTCTGCTGTAGGATCTTCATTGATCGGACCATTCTTGCTCCAAATGGCTGGTCCATTGGGAACTCGCATGCAACCATCCCATTCCTTATTAGTTCCTCCATGTCCGCCGTAATTGGCCGTGCTGCCAAAGAGTCGATTTCAACGGAAACATCCACGTAGCAAAAAGTTATGAACAAATTAGAAGATCCATCATATTGAAGATGGGTTTTTTCCCCTTCAGCTTCCTGAAGAACGGTCTCCAACGCCGAAAACGGCTTCCAAGCACATAGTTGTTGCTGGTAATCTTCATTACGGGCACAAAGCACTCATAAAAATAATCGCGCACATTGGAGTGGGGGGTAATGTCGCATTGGAGGCTCCAACGAAATTTTTTCGTTTAAAAAAAGCCATTAACATCATGCGAAATGTAATAAGAATAAGGAAAAGCCCATTACGGTTGCGCCAAGATAATAGTCCACCCGACCGGAAGCAGTTTGGTCGCACAAGGTCTGGGCCGGGGGCGGCGGAAAAAATCGCGAAAAAGTAATGCCCGGCCGGGGAAAATGGCGCGTTAAATGCAAAATTAATGTAATAATGCTGAATTAAATGTAGCTGAACGCAATGGAAGTCACACATTTGTCCGGTAATGAGTGCGCAAATGTCTGCAGCAATGGCGGCCATTAAGATTGATCTCAGAATCTTAAATATGGAAAAATGCATGCGTTTCTTGTTTATTGCAGCTAGTTAATGCGCATTTCCTACTGGAATTATATTTTGGCGCACATTTTGTAGAAGCATGCAAATCCAATTTGCACATTTTTGAAAAATTCAATTTCTCACCGATTACATTCGAGGAAATTTTTGGTTATAAATATGTAAATATTACAAGTGTCAACATGTGCTTTTCTATACAACAAACACGTCCCATTCGCTTTTTGACGGGCGAACAGGCGTTTTTCATGGGATTTTCAAAGAATTACAAGCTTAAGTCAGCAAAGCCGCTTAAAACGTTAAGCCACTAAACCAATAACCATCCAACTCCACCTTGTACAGGAAATTTTGACGTACTTTGTTTGTTGGGGGTGCGCTTCCAAAGTTTGACAATCAGAAATAATTTTGGGGGTTTCAAAATTGCAAAAAATTACCAGAAAAAGGCGAAATAATCCGACGGAATTGATTGTTTACAAACTACATGGAAACTGACAGTTTTCTGACTTTTCAAATAGAATTTAATTACTCAGAAGATTTACCTTCTACAGTAAAATTTTAAAATATATAACTAAAAGTTTACAAAATAACTTTTTAACTTTTTAATTTAACGTGATATTAAAATTCTATCCACTACATTTTGGATCATTAAAATTCGTTTACCAGCTATATTCAAAAATATTGATGTTCGAAATGCAATAAAAATTGAAAAAAATTAACAATTGAAAACCATAGATCAAAAAATCAATAAAGACATTCATATAGAAATCAAAGGATTTCAAAATCTATTCAGAAATCCGAAAACTTCATTAAAACTGTCATCAACTCAAAAAAATCAACAAAAAACGACTTTTCAAAAATACCATCCACAAGATCTATAAGATCTATGGATCAATAACTTCTCTTCGTTGACTGAAATGTGCCGCAAAAATTAAATCAAGCAACCTTTATCGACTCCTCAAACGACTTTTCCAACAATTCGCCTTTGATTCCTTTTGACTGGCTACATTTTTCGACAAAGACCAAAGAATCACGAAAAAATCATACCATCAAATATATCTCTGCCATTTAATTCGAACATTTGGAATGGTTGACTGCTCTGGATGGCTAATTTGATATTAAGCACTCGTCTGCTCGTTTCACGTGAGTTCACCCCGGTTATAAAAGGATCCAATTCAAAATGATCGATATAATAAAAACGGCGTAATAATAAAGCGCGACACATTTATAAATATATCATTTTCATTCATAATGGTCGGGCACGAAGAGATGCACACGACAATGCC
Organism: Aleochara sp. GC000083; assembly: GCA_030264555.1. Taxonomy (NCBI): domain Eukaryota; kingdom Metazoa; phylum Arthropoda; class Insecta; order Coleoptera; family Staphylinidae; genus Aleochara; species Aleochara sp. GC000083. Next base: position 18,106 of record JARJDZ010007411.1, read on the forward strand.
CAACAAACGGGCATGGATCCATACGATGGATCCAAAACGACCCGAAGAGGAGAGAATGGATGACTCTGACATATTTGGCACGCTCATTCATTCGAACGTTTTGTCGGAGAACGAGAAAAACTCGAGAGCGCCCTACGCACTCATACTCGTTCTCGATTATTATGAGCACTCAACGACCATGACGACCATTCTTCCGATGTGACACCGAAGAATAGCAGATGTGGCTCGGGGTGGCAGCATTCAAGTCGATTCTGGAACCAGTATATTCGAAACTAATCACAGCCAGTCAAGTCCTTTATTTGTTGTTTGCTTGCTTTTCATTGCGAAAATTACGTATTAATAGACGAGGGGTGAAGTTTTTGAGGTTATAGGGTCACATTAGAAATTGATAGTCAGCCATGATGATCTATACCCAAATGATCAACAATATTCTTAAGTTTATAAAAATCGATTTGAAGATCCAAGCTTGAAAGATGACTTAAGACATTTATGAATGCAAATTCTCTCTTTTTGGGTGCAAATATCAAAAGAAACTCGTGCCATTGTCGATCCACCTTTTAAAAATCGATAAATTATGTCAATGTGACATGATTAACAGCCAATTTATATACTTGAAACCAAATCCAATACAAGACCAACAATGAGCTTGTCGCCATTTTTAGAAAACTATTAACTTCCTAAGTAACCGAAATTCTCCGAAATGGATCCTCTTGAGGATCGATCAATTTGTTTCAAATTTTGCCGAATAAACGAAACCTCTCAAGGAGAACACCTGGCTTCATAGCTTTCCAATTTACCATCCAGGTGTTACTTTTCGATAAATCCCTGAAGCGATAGCAGCGCCACCACCAGCCTGTGCGTAGCGTTTTCCACCTTGATAATTGATTAATACCATTCATTGATCCATGGAGCGTTGAGCGTAATTGAATAAGACATTAAAGCAATCTAATTAGACGTTACAGCATCGAATTTGATTACGGTGCGTGCACAAGATTATAGCCCGAAGAAGGCAGAAATTACCTGCCTCTTCGTCTGTCTGTCAATTTAATTTCCATTCCGCAAAACGTATACTTAACTCGAAACAGTAAACAGTAAACAACGTCGAACGATTTTCTTCGTTCCTCGAGTTAATTGCAGAATTATTACCTTCGGTCGCTGAGTTAGATCGATAAATTTCCCAATGGAAAGGTGTAAAATCCCCATTCGTCCTCCCTTCCTTCCCCCCACCACCACCACCACCCATCTTAATAGCGTTAACTACGAAATTACGTTTATTTATTTTCAATCAACATCTGCCGTGTTCCCACTCACGAATGATCCATAGATCATTACTTATTTAGCTTGGTTTAATGTATAATAACCAGTCTTAAGTTGGTTCGGTCGTTTTTTGAATGTAGTGGGGTTATAATGAATCGAAAATGTGTTGGAAACAACGAATTTTGTTGGGCTTGTTTATAGGATCAATGGATCAATTCGATCGATGCGCGCATGTTTTGTACCATGGCCATGAATAGTCATTACGTTGGGGCTCAAGAAGTGCCGTCAATGATTGAGCCGTTTTGCTCGTTTATCTTCGGCCGCTATCTGCTCGGTTTTTTCCCCTGTGCAACTTCGAAGCGATGCTTTTAATTGTCTTAATTAACATCGATCCGATCCGAAGATCTACACTTCTTACTTAATGAATGTCCTCCCGCTTTCTTAACATTTAATACATTAAATCGACCGAAACAAATAATTTCATCGATCCAATTGATCGATCAGTTACATCATTTAAAATTGTAATGTCTAGAAATGAATGGAATGGATTTAATAAATGTGCGATGTTCGCTCACAAATAAAATTAGAGTGAATTAATTAATTTGTAATTTCGACATGATTGTTTTGTTTGTTTGACCAAAAATCATTTCCTCCAGTTGACTGCCTGACGGATGGACATCTTCCACTCACTTCTTCGTGCTTATTAATTATAATTAGATTTTTTTCGGGTCGGCGTCGCTCGAACATAAAAATGCTTGTTTCATTTTGTTTGCCTGCGTTTTTATTGTCTTCGTTTCGTTTCGTTTCTCGTGTCTTCGAGCAGAGATATTTCGCTCGCTTGATGGCCATTAGGCCGTATTAATTAAGTTGTCGACAAGCAACTTAATTATCTTTCAATTTCCGTCGTCGTTTTATCATAATTATGGACGTGCAACGTTCAAATAATAACTTAATGATGTCCTACAATTTCAATTCGGCGTTTTTGCCTAATTTTCTGAATTAATTTGTTTTTGTCTACAAGGAATAGCAAATGAAAAAAAAAACTAAAATTCATCCCATATTTATTTAAATTTTCATTTCAAACTAGCTTCTGGATGAGCAATGATCTATAGATCATTGGCATTGCAAGCAAATGACGCTTGATGTTTTTTATACGCGTGTTACCATGACAACACGTAGGCATTCGCAAGAAAATGTTAATCGACTGGCCATTTCGCCTCGTCCGCTCATTTCTTATTGAATTTTCCGCCATGTTGTCGTCGTGCAAGTTGATTAGTCGGTTGATTTACAATTAATGAACACGTAACGTGCGCGCGCGCGCTCCTCCGACATGACGACAACTTTTTCCCTCTTTTCCTTCCCAATGTGTATTCCTCTTCTTACTTCATCATGTGCGTGGTGTAATTTTTTAATTAATCGAAAATTAACAACCGTTGCCTCGCGAAACAAACGAAACGACGCTCGATCGTTTGTTTGTTTGTTTCAGGATCGTTTTTGTTTGTTCGACTACGACGAGTCCTGCATTTGTTCTTCGTTTGTTCCTCTTGCTGATGGCAGGGAACGATGGAAAAACAAATGACGATTCGCACTGCGAAAAAATATCCCATGCAATCTGCATGTGTGTGTGTGTGTACGATGAAAGTAATCAACTTGGTGCATGGTGGCGCTGTATGCGCGCAAAAAACGACTCTATCAAGAGAGGAGTAGGTTCGCGAAATTGCAGGAGGAGAAGGATGCGCACATTCGCATGTGCATGGATTGCACAAACTGGATGGGTTTGGTTTGGTTTGGATGGATGGCGACCGGCTGGAAATGCGGACGTTTTAATTAGTGAGGTAGCGAAAAGGGATCATTAGCGACTCGTAATTACCTTTCCCATACAACCAATCCGTATTGGTGTACACTGTGGTTGCAAATATTCGCGTCATCTTTGCCAAAAATATTCATCAATTTGCAGATCTTACATTTGATTTGCTTTCATTTTCTTATTTCTCAAGTTTAGAGTCAAATTTTTCGCAGTTCCAGAAATAAAAAGGTATCATATTATACATTTTTGCAAAGGGCATGATGTAATCTACCGTGTGATAAAATTTTATATTAATCGATCCTATCATATAAAAGTTATACGTTTCCAAATTAGCAAAGAAATTGCAATTTTTTAAAATTGATTTTCAAAGTCAAATTTCGGGTATTATTTAAACTTAATGTGTCAAATTGTTTTAACCATTGTTATTTTTTCATCGAAATATGTGAAATGCCGTTTCAATCATTAAAATCGATCCAATAGATCCGGAGATATGAAATTTTTTGAGACATTAAGAAAAATATTCGTTGGTTTCTGAAATTTTTAGTCGTCATTTGTCCTCTTTAAATTTGATTTTTTTTAATTTCTCCAATGACAATTATATAGTATGATACATTTTTGAAAAGAACTCAAAGAGTTCTACAACATGGTACATTTTTGGTAAAATTCAGCCCTTCCATATAAAAGTTATACTCGTTTAAATGTCCGAAGAAATTTGCAATTTTTGCAAATTAACTTTTAACCATTTTCAGAGCTAAATATCGAATATTTCTGGGTTCTGTTATGAACAAAGAACTAGATATGATTTCAATGGCAATTACTAATCATTTGAGGATCAATTTACAGTGTTAATTAATTTATGGATGAACCAAATCGATTGTTTGATATCAAACGTGAAAAAGAATGCAAATTATAATTGCGTGATGCCCAAACAATGGCTGTTTTGTTCGATCATTTCGAAACGTACCAATTGAACAAATATCGATTCACCATTATTGATTAGCAATAAGACTTGCGTCGCTTCCAAAACTAAACGTGAGCGCATAGTTAATGAGTGTAGTAAATGAGGGGAAAGCGCGTCGATGGGCGCTTATTAACGTCATTAACATCAATTTACATTTGAATAGTCCTCTGCTACCAACCACCACACATTCGTCCATGTTCGATCGCAATCGACGACTGTCTCTGAAAACGTTTATTATTTCAATTTCGTTTAAATCGCACCAACACAGCAATCGTGAGCGATTGGCTTTTGGGCCTAGAATCGGCTGGAGGCGGCTAGAGAAATTATTGCATGTGTTGGTGTGCTTTAATATTTACATATTTATGTCTCTCGAATGGTGGCAGCACAAGCGCACAATGCGATCCGAGCCGAATGGATGCGATGTGGAATTTATTGCCTATTATTCATTCGTTATTGAATTGTTGTTTGTTGTATTCGTTGCTGCTCTTGGCGCTTGTTGATGTGTTGGTTGCGATGGCGATTTGCATTCAATTCAATTATAATGCTGTTTGTTACGTTTTGATAGCTTCGGGTACCGTTTGTTTGTTGCTAGCGCTGTAATGCAATCACCGTCCATGTTTTTCGGCGTTTTCATGCAAAATATGCAAGTCATTTCCGTTAAATTAATAAATTTTAATTACGTTCAACAAATAACAGCCACAAAGAGATAATTTCAGTTAAAGTCGTTACATTTTAATTTGGAAATTACTTATGAAATGATTTTTTGAATGGTTTCAATTTTAAATAATATTGATCAATATTGATCAATATTGAATCAATAATTGAAGAGAGAAATGATTTGCAAATGAATTGCATTTGCTCTCAATGTCATTTCTGATTAATCAAGCAAAACGTCATAAAAATAAAAAATTAAAACGTCTGCGTCGACCCCATCAATGCATCCTGATAAATATTGATACGCCCGGCCATTGTTATCGATCGTATGTTATTGATCGTGTTCCGTATTAGACAATGCAATTTCACCTAATAATAATAGCAACTTGATTAATTATTATTCAATTTTCCCCGACGTTTTTTTATTCGTTATTTTTAATCAAATGACGTCAAGGTGACTTTGTCGATCACAAATAATAATCATTCGCAATTCATTACTGAAATTTAAATTTCAAATCATATGCAGTTTAATTCAAAAAAAGAAAAAATCAAATCGAAACTTCCCTCATCGTTAAAATGCGAATTTGAGGCATAAAATTGCTGTGTTACTTCTCAGTTAATTACTCGTTTCAAATTTCCCAATGTCTTGTCTTGTAGATCCTTGTAGATCATCGATCTATCACCCGCAAAACACGAGAGCTGAGTATTTTCTTTGGCGGCGATTCGGAGTCGTCTCCGATTGCAAAAAGCGAACCGACCCGAAAATGAAGAACTCGAGGAACTTCTTGCGGGGGTGGAGCACCAAGGCGCCAGGGCACGTTCGCCACCGTCTAGTGAAATTTGGATCATCGAACGGAAAAAATATCAATTATGAGATAAAACCAAAGACCGAAAGAGATGGCCTTTTTTCGAAAGTCTTTTGAAAGTTTGTCAAATCAGTGATTTATCACTCTTGACGTTTGACCTTCGAAATTAATTATTATTGATCGATAATTGCATGGTCTAAGATGCAAGAAATGTAAATTGATGTCTTTCAACATTGATTAGATTATAAAGTCCGTGATGATTGAATGTGTTAATTGTATGAGAAATCACTTTATTGATTATTTTTATGGATCATAAGTGTTTTTATAGTTTTTTTTTAAACTATTATGAGGTTGAGGTTATCGTAGATGTTATTATCAATGACGTTAGAAAAAAACAATGTAAGAAGTCAATGTATTTTCGAAAATACAAATTTTAGAAGTAATTTTAAATTTAATGGTATAATTCAAAATAATTTGATCCAAAAATTAATGACTAAATTGTTGATATCAATAAATAATTATTAATTAGCAATTATCATGATTATTTTGGCAATTTGACGACTTTTTAATGATATTAATCGGATTAGTACGCAACGAGATGACGTAAACACCGATTTAATTAGCAAATCATGTTTTACAAGCTAATTACATTTACTACACAAATTAATTATTAATTACATTTCACAATTACGATTATCGATTATTTAATCCGGCTTAAAACATCCCAAAATTGCGATTTATAACGAATAAAATAAATCGCGCAAAATTCAAGATTCTGAATTTTACCAAAACTAAATTTTCTACAGTGGAACCTAATTAATAAACAACCTGATTAAAAATTTGCTTGGGGAATGAATGATGAGAGTGTATAGCACATCATTAAAATTTGTACAATTTTCCTAATGGCGAGTAAATAATGCAATTACGCTCATAAAAATTGATCGTAATTAACGTTAATTACGCCAAACGAAGGGAAAACAATGAAAATTACCTCATGCCATTTGCATTTCGAGCCAACCAACATCATCATGGTGGACGACACGACAAAAAAAAATAAACGAAAATGAAAAAAGCGAACGAAGTGTATTTATTCACTAATTAAATTGTATTCGTATTTTCTGCGCTGATAGAAACGTTTAACTCTAATTAACAAACGCAACAAAACTCCAAGTCTCGCGGAGACTGTACCTGAAGATATTTCCTTCTCTTTCTTCACTCTTCGTTTCTTCTTCCAGCATTAACAAAATGGGTTCGTTCTTTGTCGTTTCAACGCATGGGAAGTTGCAGATAGCAGGTGCTTTGTACGGTCGTGATTATTAATTAGCGAAATTTGGCAGAATTTACGAACTCACCACCCCGAGAAACAAGAAGCAACCGGCGAAAGAATGGAGGGGGGGGAAAAGTGGCGAGCGGGGAAGAAGTCACAAATAACGACAACCGCGAACAACAACGACATCGACAACGACGACGACGACGAAGAGACAGTTTTATATCTTCCTCTTTTCCTGCATTTCATGTGGTTGCTGGTTGCTGAAGTTGTTTTTTCCCTTTTGCCTCGTTTTTTCTTTTTTTTTTTTTGGTTTCAACTTTTGGTCATTGAGCTGCTGATGATAATTCAGTGCATCGGCAATAGAGGCGACTACATCAGTTTCAACAGCTACTGGTTTTCACTCCGATGGAGACACGCAATGGTCGTCTTCTTCGCGAAGAGCTCGAGGAAAATGAAGAAGTCCGACAAGGAGGGAAAAACACGTGGATGGAGGCATTAAGAGCAGGCATTAATTTGCCGTTTTGTTTCGTCGTTTTGTTGCTCATTTTGCCTGATTAGCTCTTGTCGGCTACTGTTTATACACTCTGGATACTTCCAAATTGGAGCCATGAAATTTCAAAATTGATTCTCCTCTTCGATATCCCACCATGCTTACAAAATGTGGATATTATGACCGAATCTTTTGTGAGATACAGGGTACAATAATAATTGTATTGCATGGCAGGCATTCGATGATATTGGAACGCTATCAGTTAATTTAAAGGCCGAAAACGATGACCAATTAAAATATTTCAACGAAACTCGATTTCATCGTCAACGCCGATGAATGCACCACTCGTCGATAATAAACAATAATTACAACTATTTGTTTCATTCGATATGTATACGTCAAAGTAACATTCATCGGGATTACCCTGTATACGTTTTTCGCTTCAGCTTCTTCATATTTATAAGGAATTGTTAATTTCACGTGTTTCGCTGATAAGAAGCATCGATAAGAACGCGAATTTCATTACGACTCCAACAAGCTGATTAAATATTTACAGAAGACAATAATAAAAATAATAAAAATTAATAAGCGCCAATCTTCGCATGTTTCAAGCGGAAGTTTAGTCGTAAAAATCAACGGGATTGCTCGTTATTCAATTAGCACTCCCCGAGGAACATCTACTCGTGCATTTTTATGGGAATTGCTAATAACACGTATTTGTGAAACACATGCTTATCGTAATTGTTTATAAGATATTGTTGTGGGTACGCTTGAATTCCCTGAAATTTGAGATGATTTCGTGAATTGCCTGCCAAAATTTCAAGCTAATTGACATTGTTTTACCAAAAGTTCGATAACTTTTGAAATTAATGAGATAAGTCAATTTTGCAAAAAGCATCTTAATTAACATTAAATTCTCTTTAAACTAGTTTATTCCATTTACGTTTATCATTTCAAAAATAGTCATTAAATGACTGTAAACTAAACTGGTAATTTTAAGGTTGGTTTTTGTTTTAATTTGTTTAAAGTTCAATAACTTCCGAAATAATAATAATAAACAAAGTCTGAAAACAATATTAAATTCTACATTAAATTTCCTAAAGAAAATATCATCGCTGCTTTTAATATCTTTAAAATTGAATTATTTATCCTTCTTGAAACTTTTTGAACAAAAAAAAATTTGATAAAACGAATAAACTTCTTATAAATGTGGATCTTCCTCGGTCAGTAAAGAAGCAAAATCACCCACAACATCATCAATCTAAAGGGAGTGAATGTCATACGATATTTCTTCCTAACAAGCAAGAAATTTCTGATTAAAGAATCGCATGTGTCAAGTCACTAATTATCGCACACTTTCCTCGAGCAAAAACTTCTTCCTATTCCTCCGAAGACACCAAAACTCTCAAAATGGTACTAATTATCAATTATATGTGTGCCCATTTCTCAATTTCACACGTGTTAACCTTCCTTCCCTCCACCCCGAAAATATTTCGCTTACACGCGTTAATTTTCTGCGAAACAAAGAAATGATTTTTCCTCGGCGAGCGAACGCCACAAAGTTATTAAGAAATAATTTATTTTTTAATTTCGAAACGATTAATTATACCTGCGCGTTTGGTAATTTAATTACGACGGACTGATGATGGTAATTAACTCTCCCTGAACGAAACGCAACGTGCGCACGAAGCCAAAAAAAATCAAAGCGCTGAAGACAAAACCAAAGAGATGCAGCAAGGACGAAGAAGCGAAGAAACGAAGAGTTCCAATATTAATCACTAATTATGAATGAATAATGAATGATTAGTGAATTAACCTTTGCACCATCATCAATCACAATCAACGGTCCCGTATTCCCATATGCATCCAAGACGCAGCAAAGATCAAAGAAAAAGTTCTTCTTTTATTGAAAAAAAAAACCACAACATTTTTTTCGAGCTGGTTCATTATAAAGTAATTTGAGCTCGCGTGTTGTTATTGAGTGAATACACAATTTGTAGGAAATTACACGAGTTGAGTAAAAGGCGGGTGATAAACACGGATTTAAGTCGACTTAACACCGAGGACAACAATGCGCCTGAAGAAGTTGAAGGCGTCGCACACGAAGCATGGACGAACGCAGATGACAAATCTAAAGGGGAATTTCGCTATTAAGTAGACATTATGCTAATAAACTACATCGCATGCGTACGTGGACGCTGGAGAAAGAAGTCAACGTGTAATAAATCGCATCATCAGCGTTCACATTCACAAATCACAATAATTTTCTGGAAGATCACACCGAGCAGCACACCGGAATGGAAGCCTCCTTTATAAATTTCGACTTAAGCCTGCTGCGCATAAATTATCGCCCTGGTCCAGCGCGCGCATGCGACATGTGCTGCCACCGAGTGTTTGTGCAAACGCCTCCAGCGCCTAAGTCATCGGCGCATGCGCCCTAAACGCGCACATCTTGTATATGGGCGACAATCAATTAGTGTTATGAAGCCGCACTTGAACGCGCAGTCGCACAATGCTTTCCAGCGGGTCGTTCATCACACCTTCACTAATCCGATATTTATACCGTCATTATAAATAAATTATTCACGTGCATGATGTGTCCAGATGTCGCCTCTTATTAAGGCGCTATTCGTGCACAATTAGCCCGACCAATGATGACGACCGTCACAATGCTGATGATGATGATGATGATGATGAAGAAGCACCAAATTGGAATTTATAAAAAGTCATCGGTCGCCATTCGCGCGTATGCTATGGTTGCCTAATGAACGAGATACTTTCTCATATTTTCCGAATGAAACGGATTTTTTCGCTGTGTGGCTTTGTTGCTCAAGAGTTATCGAATGTAAACCGAGTGTTGCAATAAATCAAAACCTCTTTGGATGGCCGCAAGGAAGCGAGGAAGAGCGTCAACATCTCCGCTCTTCCTGCTGAAGAACTAGTGAGTGGGTTCAATGTTGGAATGCATCCTCCATGGGCGATTGCATTGTCGTGCAATTAGGGATCATTTCACGGCCGCGATGCGGACAATGCATTGCATTCATTAGCAACGCACCAGATGATGACAATAATCGGTCGTATTGTCCGCGCGAAGCACGCTATTGATCAATACGATCGATCAATCGATCAATATTCAACATTTTACAAATTTTTCATGTCATAATTTTCATTTTTGGGCTGTTATGGATGAGTTTTTTGAGATATCGTGGTGGGGTTTTTACTAAATTGTTGTTAATTAGTTGTTTGATTCATAAATTTCATCGAAATTGATTTAACTTCAACGGTTTCTTCTTAAATAATTATCAAACTTTAAATTTGTCAAAGAAAACTTTTAGATTTAATGAGGTTGCAATGGTTGACATTTTAGGTCATAACTTTTTTAATTTGCAAAATTTTTCAAATATTTTTTTATAAAATTAAAGCCAATTAAATTCCCTATTTACTAGATATTTCAAAACTTTTGTGGGTTTTATTGGTTGTTTAGAAATAATTCCTGAAATATGAAGTTCCCGAAATTAAATACTTTAGCACGAATTACATGACTTTAGTTTTTGGCTCATAACTTTTTGAATTTTTCAAATATTATCAATTCTTTATGACCAAATTAAAGCTTTTTAGTTATCCATTTTACCAAACTATAGAATTAATTTATCATAAAAAATTCCTATACTTTGAGAATCGTTGAATTAAACTAGTAATTTTAAAAATCTATTTCAATATTTCCGAATTTAATTCAATCAAAAACCATGTGGTTTTACAACGAATATAGATCAATCAATAAATCAATCGATCAAATTCAACAAATCTTCAAAGATTTACAATGTAATAATGTCAGAAAATGATGGATAATTTCGACCACACACTCGAAAATATCAACAACAATCAAATTCAAACCGCAACAATCATGCACCACAAAGAAGTCAGCAAAATACATTAAGCCCGAACGAAGACGCTCAAGGTGTTACTTCTTCTTCCTATTCATCCGGCTTTGTTGCAATTCTTGTTGTTTGTTTGTGAATGAAGGCACAGCTGAATTGCATTTTAATAGACTCTCGCGTTACGTTACTCGAACAAGAATACCTTTCGGACATTGTTGGTTAATTGTTCATTCTTACTTTCGAGTGGTACTTGACATCAGCAGTTGGGACCTACCTCAACGAATTTCTCGGAGAAAAATGCGATTTTACGCATTGGAAAGAATGAAGGCAAAGAATTTTTGGGCACATCTGTGTGTGGTACTCGTCCATGGAACGATGAGAGGACAATACGAGAAATAAAAAGTCAATAAAATTGTTATTGTGAACGAAGTGAGCTGCTCTTCAGAGAATTGTAGTCGAAGTGTGCCATTGATCTCGGATATTTACTTCTAATGAAGGCAAAACGAAAACGAATAATGCCAAATGGGAAGAACTTGCATGGATTCGAAAATAATGAACTTTAAAACCATTGAAGTCTCTTTTTCTCTTCTTTTTGCATTTGGAACTGTTGTTTGATGTGATGGGGAATGTTCAGATTGGATGATGATAACGAGCAATGTATATAAAGCTTTGTTTCATGTCAATTTATCGTGGAATTTGTTGGAATTTTCTTAGGAATTGTATCATAAAAAATAAAATTTTGTGTTAAAGATTGTTTGTTAAATAACCACTTCAAATTTTAGTTTGTTAAAGTGACAATTAATAGAGGATTTAACAGAGAATTATATGAATTTTACAAAACTGAAATATCTTTAACCGTTCAAAAGTTATAAACAATTTTATCAAGTCATGAATAAAGCAAAATTTCGTTTATGAAAATGTTCAAGTTAATATCCAAATTTGAATGCAATTAATTACTCAACCATTGCATCAATTTCCATGTAGTTTTTTGCAATTTAAAGAGATTTTCATATAGATTCAAGATCTTTTTAGTAATTTGAATTATCATTGTAAGTTTTTCCTGTATTTAATTTTGAATTAATTAATGACAATTCAATGGTCAAAAATGAATATCCATCTTCTCGAATATTTCATAAGAAAATTATCCAACAAATAAACTAATGAATAGAATCATTTAACGGGGAATCTAATGGTTTTTCCAAAATTTAATTTCCTATTATAGTTTGGAAGTTATAAATTAAAGAACGAAGCGGAAAAATGTGAACTCAGGTAGAAAGCATTGAGTGGAAAACCACAAAACAAATTGTCGCCATAAATAACCATTGGGTACTTGTTATTATTCCATTGTATGTATAATACCAACCACACTCTGGCCATTTCTTTAGTGACCATTATTAGGTCCATCCTTGGGCGAAGACAAAAAAGAGAACCTCTTGAACCAAAAAACTTCCATTGTTGAAAACCAAAAACAGCTGCCCCATTCCATCCACACCACCTCAGCTTTCGCATAATANTGACCATTTCTTTAGTGACCATTAGGTCCATCCTTGGGCGAAGACAAAAAAGAGAACCTCTTGAACCAAAAAACTTCCATTGTTGAAAACCAAAAACAGCTGCCCCATTCCATCCACACGACCTCAGCTTTCGCAAAATATTTCTACAATTGTCCAGTAATGACGATACTAATTATATTTTCAATACCAGCAAGCAGCCAAACAAAATCCAAACGTCATTCAGAACTAATCGAATCAAACTTGAACAGAAAATAAACTCGCTTGAAAGGTAAATGGGGGAATTCCCCTTGAAGATATCAAATGCATCAAGGAAGCAACGAGGTGCATGTGAAACCAAAAATATTTTGTACCGAACATAGCCACATTATGAATGGATGCAGACGAAGACGAAGAAGAAGAAGAGTGTGGAATTCGAGCGACTCATTAGGAGGAATGCAGCGCTAAACTGACATGTGTTCCTTAAATATTAATCATGTTTCTGTTCCTCTAAAGCGTGCACTCTTCGCTTTCTTCCTTTTCTTCGGCTTTCTCTCCTCGAGCATTTTGAGTGATATAAATATCTTCCCGGGAGCGTTTAGGTGTATCGATATCATTTCCTAGTCGGTCGTCCGTTCGCTGAAAGAATGCGTCCTTCAGATAGAGACTCAAAGTCTGGTGCGGGCTCAAATTTTCTAATGACGTACATTGATAGGTGGCAGATAAGTGTGTTCAAGTCGTGTTACATTTTAATAGCTTGGG